>VZTX01008036.1:259837-471117 GCA_013400915.1 Pardalotus punctatus
CGCCCACCCGCCGGAGCCCCGCGGAGCCGGGGGGGCCGCGCTCCGCCTGGCCGGCAGCGCGGCCCTGTGCGTTCGCGCCCCGAAGTGCGGAGCAGCCCGGTGTTTATCACGAGCGCTGCAGTTTTGCAGGCGCACATGCTGACAGTGTGGATAAAGCCCTAAATGTCCTTCTGAGCGCTGCCGGCGTATCTGTGCACAGAGTGTCGTATGAAGGCTTCCGTCCTTTCTCTTAAAAGCAAACCTTAGCAGTATAGTGCAGCTTCATTTATTTCGTTATAAAAACTATATATATTTTGCTTGGTCTCTTAATTCTTATGGCACAAACTTGTATGTTTAACTGAAGGAGGTGAAAAGCAATGCTTCATTCTGAGGCATGGAAGTACGTAATTAACGAGGGACATACAGGGAAGTTCTCTTTGCAATGGATGCCTCAATTCTGTGTGAGAAAAAATGTGGGGAGAGTGTCTGCCTCTCTGGGCTCACTCATCTGCTTGAGGTGGACCTGGAGGTATTTTCCGAGAGCAATCAAGTCTGCAAAGATAGAACTTGAGGTGAATTCAGAGGTGATAAGTTAACAGAGAGGATGAGGCATAACGTTGGCATCACTGGAAGTTTGTTGTCAAAGCAGTAATAGCTTTGCATGTTTAGATGGGGAAGAAAACGGCGTGATTCAGCTCTATAGAAATACAAATAAAAGAGGAAAAGCCTGACTCAAAGAAAAGAATAGAATTTAATAATAAATGGGTAGTAGATAACATTATATGCATTTGCCTCAGGAAAAACTGAGTGGTGGTCCTGACACTGGTGTTATGCTTACTGAAAATAAGCATGAGTGAAAAGGTGGAAAGTATTATGTTTAGTTTCAGGACATGCATCATTGAGTGATAGATATGAACTAGTCAGAGATCCCTTCAAACAAAGGCAGGTATGTTTTGGCTGTCTAGTTGGGAAGCGTGATCTTCATAGTTTCAAGATGTACTAAGGTATTTCAGACAAGCAGGAAGAGGGAGGCAGGAGATGTTATTGACAGTTTGACTTAAATTTCTCGAACCTGTGTACTTTTTACCTAGCTGAAGAATATCAGAGAAGATTATGCAATCTACGTAACTTTACACTTCAGTGATTTTCCTATGAAGGCATCTTCTAGATTCTGTACCAGTCAAAATACAAATTATTGAAGCATTTCCTGATCTTTAAAACAGGGGACTGTATCATATGCGGATTTAATCTCTTTTTGACAGCACATGAATGATTAAATCAATGTGCATGGCTTCCAAGTCTAGCTAACTGAGAACATAAACAGTCCATAAGATAAGTGATCATAGGGGACTCTTCTTTTGTATTGGAGTAATACAGGAGGAGAGTAATTTATTTAATGAAATACCTTCACCTGCTGTTGACAGTGCCTAGATCTGCAAGTTTGTGTTCCAGATCCAGGTGTACCTAACAGGTTGCAGGCCAAGGCTGTCAGCTAGTGAGACCACCAAGGAGAGGCAGTGCCTCTGTTCCAGCCATGAAGAGAGATGTGAACTGAAAGGCACTCTGATGCATGTCCCTGGTCTTACTTAATCTGAAGCAATTAACTGGAGAAAAAGTACTATGAACTTTACTGCATCCTTCTGTACCGATGTTCAGTTTTACAGATTGACTTAGGAATGGACAACAAAAGTCTGTTTTTTGGCTGAATGTGTAACAATATGTCATAGGAATGATTTAAAAGCATGGGAAAGAGGGAAAGGGAAAATGATCTTCATTCTGACCATATATTGGTATGTAGGGAATTGACTTCAGCTCTTGAATGCTGGAACGTTTTAACTGAGGATATCAATCGACACTGTTGGAAATAGTGTTTACTGCTCTTTGAACACAGATGGGAATGAATCCTTTGGGGAAGCCCTCTTGTAATCTCTTCAATCTTGCACTATTGCAAAAGAATTGACTGTTATTTTACTAGGACTCAGTTAAATCTCCTTTTTTGGAACTAGGGATTAGACAACTTGTCAAAAAGTTTAATGGTCCAGATTATTATTTGGGCTGTCTTGCATCAGCATGTACCCATCCCTTGAAGCTTGCAGCTTAAATAAGATAAAGGAAGAAGTAGCAATGAAACCTCCCAGGACGAAGGTCTTCGTGGATACATAATGCAATAGTACAGTCTTCTGATGAAATGCAGCACTTGAGAGGTGAAGTATTTTGAGTGGACTTGATTATTGTATTGTTTATTCTGTTTAGTTCTGCTGATGAATCCTATCCACTCCCTAATCGAACTGTGTATAAAAACTGGCAGTGGATCAAATATAAATGACAGTTTAGGTAGGATTTTGGATGCATAAAAATGGCACTAGAACAGATTTCTGTGATGGATTGCATTTGAAAGGCTTTCTGAGCTTGCTGAACTAAAAAAAAAAAAAGACAGAAGAGAAATATTGATGAATTGGTCACTACTTTTGCTATTCTGTAAGTAATAGTCACAATTTGGATCATAGAAAATGTGTATTCTGTGTCAAGCCCGTGATTTGCATTGCTTTTCACAAAGGAAAAATATATGGATGAATGGATGAAAAAAGGTTCTTTAACCTGACTCAGATTTGTTGGCCACTTATTCTGTTTGTATTGTATTTCTGTACTTCAGAACCAGGACTCAGCAGCAGTAATGAGATTCATGTAACACAAATCTTGGTTTGAGCTCTTGCTTCATCAGCATTCTCCTAAAAGATTGGGTTAAAACTGTTACATGCAGGGTGGTGAGTTAGCCTTGGCTAACAGCACATGCCCACCCAGATGTTCAGTCTCTCCCCTTCCTTAGAGGGGCAGGGGCAAAAGGTAGGATAAGATTGTAGCTTCAAATAAAGACAAGGAGAGCACTTACTAGTTACTGTTCTGGGCAAAACTGGCTTGACTTGGGCTAAATGAATTTAGTTTGTTGCCAGTTAAAATAGTCAGATACGAACACAGAAAGACAGGCGTGAAAGTAACACTTTTTCTTCCCCCTTTCCCAGGCTGAACTTCACTCCTGTGCCCCAAACTCCTGTGCCCCTCCCCATGTGCTGTGGGGGGCAATGAGATCACAGTCGGTGAGAGATAGTTTCTTCTTGCTGCTCTTTCCTTCTCACGTTTTTCCTCTGCTCTGGCATAAGCTCCCCACTGACAGCAGTCCAGCTCTGGAACAGGCTCCCCATGTGCTACAGTTCCTTCAGGGCATATCTACCTGGCTTGCGTCCTCCCTGGAACTTCCTTGGGCCCCTTTTCTGGCACTGTGGAGCACCTCCTCCCTCTCCTTCTCTGACCTTGATGTTGTTCCTTTTGCTGTTTCTCACTGCTTTTGTTCTCTTTTGTTTTGTGGCATTTTCTGCCCGCCCTTAAATTTTCTTTTCCACAGGTGCTGTCAGTTTTGCTGAGGGGCTCAGCTGTGTCTGGCTTTGGTACTGTTGGAACCAGCTGGCCCTGGGACAGGGCAACCCCTGCCCTTGTCCCACAGGAGCTCCTCCTGCAGCCCCTCTGCTGCCAGCACCTTGCCAGTTATAACCTGTACAGCAGGATTTTCAAAAACTGTAGCAGCTCGCATAGAAATTGCCATGCTGCCCTGAAGGTCGCAAAGATGCTGTCCTTGGATAGTCTGTAGCCCGTTTGGTGCCGTCCTCAACTGTTCAGTGTTCACATCCTGAGTATCACTTCTCAAATGGAACTGAGAAAAACCCCAAGTTGTTAGAAATAAGGCTTAGAGCAGTTTTCACTAATTAAACTTTGTGAGTGTTCCCAACTGGTTTAACTAACTTAAAAAGGTTCCTTATAAGAAAATGATCTGAAGAAAATTTGATTGCTTGTTGAATTTTTTCTAACATTGCAAATGAACAGCATGGTGGTGAAGTATGGTCATGAGAGTTAGTGAATGTTTTGAGTACAAAATTGCTTGTTCACAGAATACTGGAAGAGGTAAAATAATATATGCTGAATGTCTGAAACTAATAAGGATGTATTTTGAAGTGCTCCCAGAATTGCCAAAGGCAATTGGAAGCTGACAATCGCATTGCAAAGCTGATTGCAAGGCCATCATGTATTTTTGATGAAAAAGTAGTGTCTCATAGGAAGTGTCTACAGTGGACTTCAGTATGAAGGCTGTGTCTTCAGGGCATTTTCAGGACATCTGTACTCTCATGTTTTCTTTCCTTCCTTTGGAAACAAAATGTGGAAACCTTAGGTTGGTTCAGTAGCAAGCTGAATGGATAAAATAAAAGATGCATGAATTTCCATGGGTGTTTCCGGCCATTCATTGTTGCTGCAATTGAAATGTGACCTTGTTCAAGTTCAGTGAGATGTATGGCTCTGTCTGGAAAAGCACTGAGGAGATGAATTTTTATAGTTCAAATGAGGTAGAATGATGTAGTTCTGTGGAAACCTTAGTCAGTGTGAAATATTGCATTACTGTGGAGAGATAACGCATGCCCAGGAAGTTCACAGATCTATATGCTACCAAGAGCATTGTGACATTGCCATGAAAATAAAACATTACCTACAGGTATCAAGTTTGCTGATGGAAGTACACCAACATTATAACACAATGTGTTTTTACCTACTGAATTTCTTACTATTTTTGCTATCTCATTTTGGTTTGTCTTGTGTGTGATCTCTTCTCTGACTACCTTTCCTCGCAACTCCTTGTTTCCATAGACTTCCATTAGACCTGTCCTCACATTAGCAAAACCAAAGGATTATGAATTATTTTACATGTCTAATTTTGTTTGTCACCTATGCTGCTTCCTTATCTTGATATAAGTGGGACCTAAAAATAGAAACATCTTATCAGTTTTCATCTGTTTTGCAGCCTTGTGAAATACAAGACCTCAGATGTATGGTTAAAGCTTATCCTCAGTGTAAACAAGGGATTTCTAAACCTCTTAGGACTCATGCCCTACTTAGAAGGTGTTTACCAAATTTGTTCGTTTTTATACATACAGTTTGTAGTGTGATTTATATATGCAAAGCTTTCCTAAGAGATTGACATCTCTGCCAGAAAAGTTTGCAGACCATGTGACATGCCTTTTTGCATGTCCACAAAAGTAGAAGTGAAGGACTCTATTTGTTATCTTTTTTGTTTTCCTGCTATTGCATTCACTGTCACATTTACAGAGCAAGCTTACTAAGGACAGATATTTTTCTGAATGAAGAGCAAAGGTGGTGACAGTACTTAGATCTGTTGTCTTATTTTTGACTGACAGCTTTGTTTCTTCAGATAGCCAGGGGTGTTACAACAGTATAAGTGATGATGTGGATCATCTGCTTGTACTCCAAGTGCCTTGTCATCTGGAACAGAAAATGCTAACGTGTGATTTCACAAGTAACCAAGCTGGTCTAACACCTCACTGCTATTATGTACAGGAGTTCTTTCTTCCTGCCTTTAATCAAGCTGCTTCTTCTCTGTGCAGCTTCTCCTAGTTATGTGTTCCTGGCCTCTCGCTTGTGTTGATGAACACCAGAGGTGGGAATTACTTTGCTTGGCCAGCAGAAAACTCTGTGCTTCTTGTTCTGGGGCCTGCTGTGTCTGCTGGCTGGCCAAGCTGATTTGTCTCCCACAGGGGTCTGAGCAGTGTAAGAGCTGGTGGAAAATGAGCAGTAGCAGCAGCCAGTGAAGGGCAAAGGTGAGGGGAACTGTGAGTAAGCATGTAGTTAGTCTTAGTGGAATGAACTAAGTATTTTGGATATTTGGAGCTTATAACTGCTGATATTTATAAGGATATTTCTATATATTATGAGTGTAATTATTTTAGAAATTGGATGTCTCATGTAGTAATGTTGGCTTGATTGCACTTTTGCTTTGTTTAAAAGTCACAAGAAGAAAGGGTTGCCGGATTTATCAGTGAATAAATACTGGTATATATCTTTATTATAGCTGCTCTCGGTTACTTTAAACTAACTTCAAGGGTTAAAGGTTAGTATTAACTTTTCTATAGGGAAATAAATTCATTAGCATAAGCTCAGGATCATTGATATCCCTTTTGTTTGAGTTTGATTTGCATGGTGGTAACTGTACCAAATATGGGCCATTCCACCTCCCCACAAATTTGTCCTTTTAAGAATAAAATCTTAGAATTTAATGGTTCAATTTTTCACAGTTTTCTCTGCACTGAACACTGTTTAATTTGTGAGCTGATAAGGAGTGACTGAAGACAATAATTTTGTAAAAATCAAAGCGGCAGGATGCTAAGATAAATTTGAGGAAGTGTGGATGTCTGGCTAATAGTGTGAGGTGGGTAGCCAGACCTTTAATAATTGGAGAGCATTTGATCTCTGCTCCAGGCTGTGGAGGGAGAGTGCTGAATCTGGGCATTTCCCAGGTGTCAGCAAACGTGTGGCAGAATGCACAGCGGCAGTTTTTAGTAGCTGCTCTGATCAGCGATGTTATCAGGTGCTCAGGAGTTGCTTCAGGAGGTGTTGCATGAGTTTCTCCAAGTTCCCACCCCACTGATAAGCTGTGTGTCATTGGTATGATTCCACTCAGAATTTCTATGCATAAACAGAAATCCTTTACTATAATCTCATATTATCTAAATTTATAAACTGTGCTTCTTTAACAAAAAGGGGGTGGGAAATCCCTTTTTTCTCTAGAGGAATCTCGAATGCAGCTCACCTGAAACCAATAACTTGGTTTATCTCCATAAAACTTTTGCAAAGGCAACCAAGATATGAAAGGCCTTCCCATATTTTTCTGCAGTTCATTATGCGAACAAGTTGTACTCATCTTTTAAGTGTATCTTATCTCAAACTCAGATATGTGTGGGCTTAGCTTGCAGCTACACTTCTGTTTTTTCTTTTTACTATTTAATTGCAGTCCCTTTACCTTAATGGGAAGAAAATGGTGTGCATTAATCAAGGCTTTAATAGGACTACATTAGAGCTGGGTTTAAGGAAGGCAGAATAGGGACCTTTTGCTTTTAGAACAGCTGATAGAATAAAAGCAAAACAAACAAACAAAAATACCACCACCAAGAAACCAACCCCACCAAAACACCAATCAACCAAGTTGCCAAAAGGTACTTTCTGTCTTTAAATTGGTAGTTATGTACCTTAGACAATTATCTCTGAGACTGACAGATGTAGGGTATTATCTTTCAAGAATTTACTTGAGCCTTCCCAGGTGGACCTGGAAAGCTAAGAGGAGAAGATTGGAAATGGTATAGAACTGCAAGACCTTGTCTTCTGGGGAACAGAGGCACAGCTATGTGCTCTCGTCTGAGCTTTGGGTCACCCCAGAGGTTAAAATAGTCTCTTTTCTGACCTGGCAATTAATCAGTGAGTTCCGTTTTTGTCAATCATTTTCTTTATCTTTTTGGGAGAACAAAAGTTGGATTTCATTGTCATCATCTCTCAGATTTGTCCTGTGCTGCAATGTAGCTGTTTAGGAGAGAGCGGGCACGAGCCACTGTCATTATGACATGGCTTTGTTTTTACCTTCCATCTAAATAGTCCCTAGTATGTTGTTGTTGTTGTTAGTAGAAACAGGAAAACTGATTTGTCCTTGGGGAAATAAATCATGGCAAGAAGCAAGATTGGAATGAATTCCTAGCTATCAAAGCATGTGCTTGTCCTGTTCTCCCAGTCATTCTTTGATCTTTTTAACCTAACCAAAACAGAGACGGGAAGAAGCTAAATTTTGATCATTCTTCCTCAGTGTGGTTGCTGGAATTGTTTCCAGTTAAACACTCAAAAATGATGGTGGTCCTGTTTCCCACACTTTGTGCTTCCTAGTCTTGGGTATGATATGCATTCTTACTTCTTGGTTTTACATTGCATTTGACTGAATGGGCCAAGTTTTATTCAATTGTAAGCCTGTCAGTATTCTAGATGATACATTGTGACTGCCCTGGCTTGATTATTTACTGTTCTGATGGCCTTAACATTTCACAAAATTTGGTGAGCTTGAATATTAAAGAAAAAAAAAAGAAAAAAATTTGAAATAATTTTCTGTTCTTAATATGCATCAAAATAAATTTCAGGAGTAGTGGTACTTTGAAAGTAAATTTGCCTATGTGCAAATAGATTGGAAAGCCTATGATATTTTTCTTCAAAGCAAATTTTGGCTGTCAAGCAGGAAAATTGTGTAGATACTGCATAGCTGCACAGTAAAAAGGTGCCATGCCCACTGTGTACTTAAGAGGCAGAGAAGTGAATGACTGTATATAATTAAAGGTGTTAGTAAGTAAAATTGAATTTGAACCGCTGACTCGGTATTTTCTGCTTCTGGTTTTACATGTGTATCATCTGCATCAGCCTTTCTGCCACTAGTGCTTGTTGGTCTGCACATGTTCTCTGGATGCTTTTCTGCTGTGTCCAGAGACCTGGCTGGACAAGATCCTGGGCAACCTGCTCTAGTTATCTTGCTTGGAGCAGTGGTGTTGGACTAGCTGATCTCCAGAGGTCCCTTCCAACCTCAGCCATCCTCTGATGCTGCAAATTCTTGCTGCTTAGTAGTCAGTGATGGAATCATAAGTGACATCTGTGTATCTATATATTGTTTCTCTTGTTTTTAATGTAAACCTTAGAAATCTAAGATTAGTTTTGGCATTCATTTTAATTTAAGTAGCTCCTGGTCCAGAGTTACTGAGTGCAGAGCACAAAGTTGAATGAATACTTGGAGATTTGCACTGATATTCCTCTTCAAGCCAATGCTCTTCCTCACTGTTTCATACATTATGAACAAAGCAAATGTTTTTCCTTTAAGTGTGCGGTCACTTGTTCCTGGGTAAAAAAACATGTGTTTCATGCTATTTCTGCCAGATAATATGAAATCAGTTCTGGATCCACAATTTCTAGATCCTCCTCTGGAAGAAAGCTCAGTTTTTAAATGACCTTCTTAATAAATGTTCTGTGGGATGCTCTAAGATTTTTTTTGTTTTCAGCTATTTTACAGAAATCTCACTGTGAAATCTTTGTCTGGGTACTATATAGAGCAATTGACCCTGTTGGGGTCCTTCTTGCTGCATACCACTCCTAGAGAAAATTCCTTCATTGGCTTTTTTTTATATTTGGGCATAATGATATTCCAAAATATTATAAGAAGTCTGAGGGAAAAATTACCATAAAATACTGCAGCGTGCGGCCCTTCAGGTACTCTGAGCTTTCATTTTTACCTTTAGAGAGAGTAAGTTTTAGGAATTGAGCCAGAATAGTTCCCTTTCTCAGTCCCAAGATAGATTCCTTCTGGGAAGGCTTGAAGCACCAGAAGAGAGTTTATAAAGCAAATCTCAACTTCCTGGAATTCTGCACATCAATGTACAGTCCCACTGGGATCCTGGAAATCTCATACTTGTCCTCTTTACCCCTTGTCCCTTTCCTACCCTGATTTTTTTTTTTTTTTTCCTTTTCATAGTCCTAAGTTAGAACTTCCGTTTTTAATTTCTATTTCTTTCTGGACTCCAGTACAGAGCAGGTGAAGCAGCAGTGTCTTCTGGTCTCACAACTCCATGCTTCATCTAATTAATCTCACCTCATGCAGTGTCTTCATTTGGAATTAATGATACCCATGATGTTTTGGACTTCAATGCATTTGGATAATTGTGCTTTTTAAGAGTCTGAAATAATTTCCCTGAAGTATTTAAGATTTTGGTGAAGAGTGGGTGAAGTGATACAGGATGTGATATAACATGCTTCTAGATTTATCTGCTTGTTTACAAGGAAAGATTAAAATTTGTTTGTCCAGTCAGATTCTGTAGGTATTTTTCACTACATTTCATGTTCCTAAATACATCCTATTCAAATTCCAATCCTCACGGCCTGAGTCTGAGGTTGAGCCTCTTTGCTTAAATCATTGTGGTAGGAGATTTTATCCTAATTACGCACTTTTTTCTTGCAGTTGTGTAATTCTGAGGAAAAGGAAATGAAATACTAAAAATATTTCTTTTAATCTATGACATTTGGCATATAAGGAAGAAAAAGTGGTTTTCTCCCTACTCTTTCTTGCTGTAGATGTTGAGCTGTTGAGGGAGGCTCTATAAATAACATGTAACTATTGTTGTTAGCACAGGCTCACATGTATTCTTGCCAGTATATCACAGCAGTATGATATGGATGTTTAATTGCAGAGAAACATCTGGTGTATGGGGACTTGATAGCAGGAGCAGGGTTGTTGATAGCTGTTGTTATCCAAGAGGTGTGTTTGCATTTTACTTTCCAAGTACTTCCTTCTGAGAAAAGTAATTATCAGACCCTTAAAGAAAACTACTTTTCTGCATTAGTATTAGGAACACTTGAGAAACCACATATATAGTAGTCATGGTCTAGACAAACTTCAGTGTTTTGCTTTGGTTTTTATCTGAGATTTTTGAACCACCACAGGGAAAGTACTACTTTAACAAAGCAGTTATTTGGTGTCCCACAGAATAACAAGTAGCCAGCAGGTTCATTAGTTCTATTCAGACCACGTCATCATTCCCTCTGAATGGATCTTGGTGTACTCTGGAATTGAATAAACTTTTAAAGTTACTTCTTGGAGTGAATTCTGAAGAGGGAGCTTCTAATCTGTATTCACCTCTGTTTTGTTTTTTTGTTTTTTGTTTTTTTTAAATCTGTGTGCAATGTTGCCATTCTTTCCTTTCTCTCTCCCTCTCCCTAACCTTACTTTTTAGAAAGGAATTTAGAGCTAGATATTCCTCTTACCTAGCCTGCTAACAGCTCCTGTGTTCTTCAACAAGCGCCTGGAAGCTGTGGTAGCAATGATCAGAAAGATGACTATTTTGCATTTTAGCATGTGATTCAGTGGATGGTTCAAGATGGACCATTGTTTTAACCTAAGTATTAGTATTATAAGTATTCTTCATAATTCTTGACCAAGGATAAATGAAGACTAATCCTCTATTTTAATTCTGGTTTTCTGTGGGTAACTGCTTCAGATCCTGATACTGTGGTGAGGAATTTGCTTCAAAAAACAGATATTAAAATTAAAATAGCAAAGCAGCTTTCATTATGATATTTTTAGACACTGTTTTACAAAGATACTTCATTGTGTGTTTTTCCTACCCCCTATTTATGCCAGCCTGTATTCTCATTTTGAAGATGGTTAATATTGGTCCATATTGCAAAGAGGGAGAGCCATATCTGCACAAGGCTCTCCTCAGGCCATTTTGTACGAGTGTCTAAGCTTTCTCTAAACTGAAAGAAAGCAGCTTACATAAAGTGTTAGTATTTTTTGTTTTTGCTTTCAGTGCTAAGAGACATGGACATTTCACTTAAAGCATCCTTGGGTTTGTCTTGGAGTTCCAAGGTGCTCAGAGTTGTCTTTGATTAAAGTCAGAGGACATCCTGTTAGTCAGATGGATTGCTTCAATGATACTGTGATGTTGCAGAAACAGATGGGCAAGTTAGGCTGTTCTCCAGTAGATGGTTCTGCAATGCAGTTGTGATATAAGTTATCAAATACCTCCTAAATCTGCCAATTAATTGTTGTTGATGAATTCTTCAGCAGAGAAATAGATGAATAAGAGGGAGTCTTTCCTTTAATCAAGAATTTGATATTGAACCATAACTGTCTCAATTTTCTAAAAGTGGGATACTTGTTTTCCTGGTACTGAAACTGTTTTTGAACAGTTTTTCTTCTGAAACATCTATTTAGACTGGCTGAAGGAACGCTAGGCTTGAAGGTATTAACTTTACACAGTTTAATTCTGTCTCTATAAAATGTCATATAGAAGAATATAATCTAGATCACTCATACTGTGCTGGAAGAAAAAGAAAAGCAATTTCTTCTCAAACAGTTCTTCAGAATGTCTTAAGGGATAGCTATAACTAATGAAAAAATCTGCTAGAGCTATGGCTTCATAAATGGTTTCCTTCAGAAATGTCCATGTAATTGGAATTTTGTTATAAGCACCATTGAATGTCTTACTGGCACGGAATGCTTAAAGCCAATGCTTTGTTAATAAAGTACTCGCTCAGTAATAATTTGATTTAAAATTTTGTTGCCAATATCTGGCCCCGATTGACTGACTTAGCAGATGAGTGACACAGTAAATAAGAAAATTCTGCTTTGCAGTGGCTTTTATGGTTTGCAGTCTGTGACCTGTTGTTTTCAAGTGTTAGTCATCAGCAGCTGCACCAGTGCAGCACTTCAGTGATGAAAGCCAATCTGACAGTAACTCTTTCTCTCGTGGTGCTGTGTCTCATGACCTACAGCAGTGGTACAGGGGAAGGGGGAGCTGTGATCTGTATGAATGACCTAGAAGAGGATCTTTTGTTTTGCTGCTCGGTCAGATCTGTGTGTAAGTTGCAGCTGCTGTTTCTCCTCTCCCACCTCTGCTCTGAAGGAAAGTATGAGCAATAAATGTTGCAAATAATAAATGAGCCAAAAATGGCTGTCTCTAGCTAGCGTGTGGATCATTAGCTTCTCTGACTTGCATCAATATGGGAACAAAATATCTGGGTCCTACAGACTACTTTGATTCTCACCTTAAGTTGTCTGGATAGTTTCAGGGTATGTGCCAGCTTGAACTTAAAGCTTTGCTCTTCCTTGTGTCCTGTCTTTAGAATCATCAGATTTCCAAAGTTTTCAAGTCATTATCAGAGAGGAGAAACCTTTTTAGGATGAAGTGGGGAGGATGAGAGAGGGAAGGGAGAGAGAGGCTAAATTAAATATTCCAGAGGTGACTTCTTGTTTCTCTTCTCTTACTTTCCCCAATGTGGCAAATTCTGCTGTACACAAGTGAGGAGTAATCTTACAAACTTTCTGTAGAGTGCTAGACCTGACTCTATGCCTGTCTTGTTTTATTGTGGCCCCACAAATGGGTGATAATTAGGTCTTCTAAAGCTGGTCTTCCTCTTTCTGTGGGGCAGCTGGTGTGGCTACACTTTGCTCTTGCAGGTACCAGTGCTGTTTTTTGGTTACAGGCAAAGTGATAATTTTCCCCATTAGTAATATAAATGATTTCAGCATTTTGTTTCACAAATCCTCATGACTCAAGGTATGCATTTTCACACCTAGCAGTGAAAGCTTTATTTTCTTTTTCTTTGGTGCCTCACCTGTTCTTTGGCTCATGTTTTAAGAATCCAAACTAGTCATTTCACATGCTTCCTTGACAATTTTGCAGTTTATATAAACAAAACATATCTGGCAGCTGGTGCTGTTTTATAGTTGTTATTACCACAACAGTACAGTTGTTCTTACCTCTTTCTCCATAAAGATAGATCTACTGTATTTAACTGAATTAAAGAAATGCATTTTATAAGAGTGTGGACCAGAACAATTTTTGATGCTTACTTGAAGGGATGCATATGAGAGGAAAAGGTACATGTGGTACTTTCTTCTTTAGCACTTCTGAAGTTCTGCAATTTGAAGTGTTAAAGAATGTCAGTGATAGACCTCACTCTTTCATTGTAAACAACCTTGATGGTATTTCAGCTCCTGAACCAAAGCACTTGTTTTAGAGTGTCATTTAGATTCCTTGCTATGTTTGACAATATTGTTCCTGCACCCTTCTTTAGAAATGGAGCTTGCTTAATGAAGCATTAAACTGAATAAAAGGAAAGAGGAATGTTACTTGTTAAATGAAATACTTTGGTTTTGATGAGTACAGATCAGAAAGAAAGTATCAACTTGCACATCCCTTAAAACATAAAGTAACCAGTTTGACATATTTTCATCCTTTTTAAAGTTGCCACTTAGCTTTAAAAATACAATTAGCAGCATTAATCTTCATTGTTCTTCTTCCAAGTGGGACATTATCATGGCTGACCTCAAATATTATTTTCAAGGTCCACTTGTATTTTTTAGTTATCTTTTTAAAGAGGCTCATAAACAAAAATTGTGTGCTCAGAACAGACTCTGGAATCTTCTGAATATTATGAGTAAAATACCTGTCCTGAGAGAATCCCCCAGTGACTGAGTCTTTGAAAGGCAAATAATTGCATACAATGAACTGAGGTACAGTTTTGTAAATTTGAAACAGGCCTCTGATCTCTGAGAGCCTTTCACACAGCCCATGTTAAACTCCTCGCACCAAACGAACCTGCCTTGAATTGGTGTACAAAAACAAGTGTCTTTTCTGTGCATGCAGTTTAAACTCTTTGGTTTCCAGAGATGGAATAGTTGCAGAAAGTGCAGTTCTACTGAGTGTTATGCTACAGATATCTTTGAGCAAGGTGATGTTGGTCATAATATCTGACTTTACTATTTGTTTATAATAATACTGAGGCTCTGGTAGTGAAATGTGGGATTTGGAGTAAGTCTGTTACAAAGGAGATTTGGGCTGAAATACCATGTTTAGATTTGGTTAGTTTAATTTCATGTTTAGTTTGCAGCTTGAAACTGAAGCTACGCAAGCTGTTGATTTTTATCAATTATGCTACGATTTCTTTTTGAAGGAAGAGTATGCATAGAACAGACTGCAACAAAATAGATGCCGAGTATCTTTAAAAGTGAAAAAAAGATCATTGTAGCATATTTGTTTCTTGGGAAATTTTACTTTATTTCAATTACAATTGTCTGTACCATATGTGCTTTTAAGTAAATGTATCAGAGTTTGCATAAAATATGTCGATATTGATGGAAATAACTATTTGATGGAAAAGTCTCATGAGATGAAGTGTTATGCCCTGCTGTGTTGTGCAAAGGGGAATTCAAGCCTCTGATAGCCAGGTTGGTTGTGTCAGTGTGAAAGCTCTTGCCAAGGCCATTGCATGGAAGCTCATTTTTTTGAAGGTCCATGTGATGGAGGGTGATTCTTGATGACTGCAAAAAGTCCATATGTCCATTTGCAAGGAGGGTCCAAGGACTGTAGGTTGATCAGCGTAACTGTAGGCCCTGAGAAGATTAGGAAGTATGTCCTGGAAGGATAAGGAGGTGATTTGGATCAGTTGGAATGGATTTATCAAGGACAAATGAACCAGATAGCTTTTGATAAGAGGGGGCTGACTGTATGGATGGAGACAGTGGTTGGAGTTAATGGACAAAAATTGCAACAAGGGAAATGTTGAGTGGATAACAAGCTAAAAATTTCCAGAAGGAGAACAGTCAAATGTTGTACAAGGTCATCTGGAGGGGTTTTGTAATCTGTTGCTCAAAACTGTTTGTAATCCTGAGCCTTCCCTAATGCTGAAGTATATGTTTTATTTTTTTTCTTCACTTAGTACATTGAAATATCTTTTATTTTTCATTTTTGCTGAACAGACTTCAATGAAAGAGTAGCAAAACTAGTGTAAATTGCTTCAAACAAGCCTATGTGGCTGGGGTGGGAGGCAGTCTGGGATTTCTGGCTTGGACCCTTTCCTAGAGGGATGCAGCTGACTGTGACTGATGGAGCTGGTGGCTGTCACTGCTACAAGGTGATGGAGCAATGGAGGCTGTGGGCAAGAGATTTCAAAGCCTGGTGTTGGTCCCTCCAAGTGCTTATGCTGGGAACGTCTACTGCCCCTTTCCCTGGTTTTTGCTGTACTCTCATATAATGTGTTGACCTTGTTTTCTAAACACAGAAAAGACCCTGTAAGCCATATTAAGTCATAAATGTGCTCAGTCCTGACAGGCTCACTTGTTCCCTCCTGCAGCTAATAATGGGTTTCTTGTGCATTACCAAAATATTTCTTATTTACCATAGAACCTTCTCATTCTTGCTCTGTTCAGAAATATTTCCAGTGTACAAGGAGATTAGCTAACCTTCCATGCATTATACCCCCAGTTGTATCTAAAATACTTTAGTCTACAAACTTTGAGAGTTTCTATGTATCAGAAATTACATTTAAATTCTATTTGTTTTGAAATATTTCAGTCAAACTTTATAAACTGACCAGCTTCATTTTTAAGGGATGTACAACCTGTGTGATGGACTTACTGATGCATGTCAAACTGTCATTTGCCATATGAGCATTGGTTGAGGCAAAACAAAAACATGTGAAGAGGCATAAAGGTGCTCTTAAGAGAAGAAGATGCTTGTAGAAAGTGACACTTCAGATTGTTTGGTGTTGTCTGACCTGGAGATGAGATGAGATAAGTATACCTGAAATACTGGGAAAAGCATTGATGGGTTTCTTCTGGGGGACTTTGGGAAAAGAATTGTTACTAAAAATTTAAGATTGATGAATTTGATAATTGTGGTTGGAAAGACAGAAAATTAAGCAGGCTGGTAACCAGGCTGCATCTGTGGTATATTTTGTCTTCATCTGGATGCTGAGAACTTTCCCTTCTGCAGTAGTGCTTAAACAGTAAAACATGAGTGAATGGTAGTTGAGAACAAATAAATGCCAGTTTACTATGAATATCTTGCCCAGCACACTATATAAAAAAGGTAAATGGAAAAACAAATGCTCTTTTAATGCATTTCCTATTTGTCTCTTCCTATTAAGTCTCTTAAACTTTCTCTTGAAGACATTGTGGTTTAAGAATCAGCAGTTGGCTGGAAGTTTTAAGGAAAGAATTGTAGTTTTTTGTCTTTCTGCTTGGTAGGACACCTTACAGGACAGTAGCTAATAGCTTACTGCAGTCCTTATATCTTACTGTGGAATAGCATTGTACTGAAATTTGTTATACTTAAAAGATAATGCTGTTGCATTTATACTTCCTGAAATATATATATTTCCTGAGGGAAAGCTTTTCCTCTGCAGTATCTGACTTCTGCATGCTCTGGTCTTTCTGTCCCTTCCCATAACTTCTAGGGACTGTGCTAAAGATGCTGAGCACTTTTCTGACTCTTAATCTTTTGCCTTTTCCCTTTTTAAACATTATTTAATTTATTGTTATTACATATCTGTATTACATATTCAGACATTGTTTGCAAGACATGACCTGGTCTTTTCAAGTCCCAGATATTAAGGTGATGATTTTACAGCACTCTACTGACTAGAGGAAAAACTCAACACATTTCAGTATAAGGAGTTTAGTGGGCCTGGATAAGGGTGAGGTAGAGCATTACCAGTTTCTTGAATTTCAGAAGTGTGCTAGGTGCAGCTTTGCTGGGCAGCCTGGTATTCCATTCTACCTTCAGGTCTGAGAAGCGATGGTGAGCCTAAGAAATGGGGGGAGGGATGAGAAATGGACTGTCATACTGAGGACTTGGCATGGCCGGAGCCTTAACAAGGTCTGAGGGAGATCTACAGAGATGATGTGTAAGGTGATCACAGACATCATGAGTAACTTCAAACAAAGAAATTAATCCAATACCAGTATTCATATTTGAAAGCAGTTTTTTTTGTAGAGCGAGTATCAGAAGTGTCTCTTGTTATGTTCAGAAAGCTACATAAAGCTTTGGAATCAAGTTCAGCTTTTTGAGGAGGAAAGGGAGAATACTGACTTCATGTTAATGTTTTAATTCTTAGGAGACTTGATTCTACAGTGAATCAGGCAGGGAAAAGACAAATTGAGAAGTAAAACAAAGTATCAAAGGATGTGATAAACCTGAATACTTAATACTGTGTTTGTTTTGGTTAGTTTGTATTTAAAATTCAGGCAGTGTTAGTGAAATAAAGTGATTTCTAATACTTCCTGTGTTTGTTGTTTTTACAGATGACATGGCAGAGCTTCTTCTTGGGGAGTCTAAACTAGAACAATTTTTGAAGGAAAATACTCTTAAACACAGTAATAGTCCACGGGGCCCCCAGCCAAAGCTGACTGAGGTCAGGAAACATCTCACGGCAGCACTTGATAGGGGAAATCTCAAGGTATGTAAGCCTGAACAAGAATAAGAAAAGTTGAATTTGACTGAAGTATTGAGGAAAGGTTCATTAAATTATATTTGCAGGTGCTGAAAGTGAGATTATACAAGAGAGCATTTTTTGGCATAACCTTCTGATGTTCATAACCATTCTAGTCCTTCTTTTACTTAACTATTGTTGTAGCTGCTACATCAGCTTACCTCTTCTGTACTCAACATCCCTCTTTTGAGAGATCAAAAGAAGCTTATATTACAGTCATCTGTAACATTTTGTTTTCTGTGGCTTCTGGGAGTATGGATTTCTCTTTCTTTTCTTTCTTCATTCTTCCATTAATTCTTTTTTTTTGAGGTATTTATTCTACCCTGATACTTTGAAATGGTGTGAATTAAATATGTAGGCTGTGGAACATATATCATTAAGTTTTGATGCTATGTTATCTTCAACTGTTCTTGTGGTGTTAGAAAAAGAAATCATTGGAGGAGTTGTAATGATAGGCTGCCTTTAAATAGTTTTAGCACCTGGCAAAGCTGGTTTCCAGCTGAGAGGTATTTCTGGTACCCATGTAAATAAGTATGTGTATATCTAAAATTACTGGTAATGCTTTTCAGTAGCTTGTTGGAATGAGATTTAGTGAATTCCCCTTACTTCAAGCTTCTCAAATATTACACAAGACAGGATTTTGTTAATTTGTTGCTCTGTTAGAGGAAATATTCTGGGGGAGACAGAAAACACACCTACTAATTACCAGAAAGTATTAGGTGTGTTTTCTCAGGGAAAACCCTTTCTTATTTCTCTTCCTTCTAGCCAGAATTCCTACAAGAAGCTAACCTAATAATGGCCAAATTAAACTACGTGGAAGGTGATTACAAAGAAGCTCTGAACACATATGCCAGAGTTGGTGTTGATGACTTGCAGCTGACTGCAGTGCCACCATATCGGCTACGGATGATTGCTGAAGCATATTCTACAAAAGGTAAGATTGCTCTTTCCAGTATCATAAAGTGGAAATAGTTTTTAAAAAGTTAATTTATATCTTGTCCAAAGATGAATAATTTCTTAGTGTGAGTGTCCTCTACACAGTAGTGGAGTGCCATATTTGTAGATGAAATAAGAGGAAATGGTTTGGGTCCTTTAAATTATTCAGAGCTTGTGCTGGGTTGACAAGAATTTTACCTCCAGTAATATTCTAACTGTGCTGTCACCTGATCAAATTTTTTGAGTGTGTGTGTTTAAAAGTACTTCCATATATAAATATCACAGTAACTGTGGCTAGATTACTAAAAGTATTATCACTTTTGCTGAAAGTTAAGGGTTACAAAGTGCAGTGCAGTTTTCTGGTGGCTGTGGGAAGAATGGAGAACCTTGATTCAGCTTTTACTGAATGTCAAAATCCTCAACCTAAGCTAGCTTGCATAGCTAAATTGCCACTTAATTGAGAAGAGTGCTAATAACATAATAACTGACTTAAAGCAATGCATCCCTTGTGCAGTTTTATTTCTGAATTTTTCTCATGTGAATATAGATTTAAAAAAAAATTCAGAAAGTGAAGGTAATTAAAAAACATTTTCTTCTTTACTACTCTAATATAGTGAAAATTGTAGTGCTGGCCTTGTGTCTTAAGGTGGCAGTGCCACTTCAGTTTAGAAAACTGTAACAGACTTCGGGCTGGTCAGTGTGTTGGGGAAAATGGCAGTTTGTCTGCCAGGGCTTTAAAAGAATTTACTGCACTAAGTGTTTGCTTTGGTCTGCTGTGTTTAAGCTTGGATTTGGTTGCATATGTACTTTTTTGTTGTGGCAAGAGGAGTGTGAAATGCAGCAAGCAATTCGTGAGAGACTTCAATGGCTTTGACTGACAGCTGATCAAGGATTGTTTCTAACATGAGTCTTGGAAGAGAGTGGCTGCTTTCCACCAACACAGTCCTGTACTGAGCATTAGACAAGCATGAATCATGTCCTGTAGAGATGTCAAGGAAATAAGGGAGCTAACTGGTAGCAGAGACAAAAGGATGCTTCATAAATCTGGTCACTATTTAGATTAAAGTTGGAAGTGGGAGTATAGGAGGAGTTCTTGTATATAATGTAAATCTCACCAGGTTTCTTACACAGCATCTCTGTGGGCTTTTAGGCAGTGTCTGCTTAGGGTAGACTTCCACTCAGCTTTGTGAATTTTGGCTGTTCTTTTTGTTTTGTTTTGTTTTTTTAAATCTATGAGGATGTCTGTTGAATTTGTCATGTTCTTTCCATGGACTTGATCAACTTTAAGTACCTAAATTTGCTTATATCTCCAAGGAATCACAATAATTTAATTGAATCTTCTCCCAGAGCTCAACTCTTCTGGCTCTGTTTTGTTTGGCCTCATAAAGATACAAAACAGTTGAAACCATAGTGGCATGAATTTCACAGAAAAGATTAGTATTATTAATTTTACTTAATTTAAACATAATATATTAGAAAATAGAAAAATATGTGTCTTTTCTACTCTCTAAGAAGATTAAAAAATTTTAATTTCCCTTCTCTTCATGGTAGAAGATTGCAAGAATATAGTCTTTCATGTGTTCTAGAATGAGGTGGTAATCACAGAGCAGTCTTAAATTTAGTATTCAAAGTCTGGATAGGTTTAGAGTCATTGACAACTAAATAGCCTATGTTCTACCCAGCAGTGTACATTTAATTCTCACTCTCTTCCCCCTTTCCGGTGGATTTTTTTTCTTTCTCCTTTTAAGAGTGAGCTGTAAGCTTAATAGTCTGAATTTGGAGTCTCTTCAGAGGTGGTTGAGGCTTGTAGGTATTACCCAACTAAATACAAGTTATTCTTACAGAGATTTTGTGCTTCACTGGGATTTGTATTTCTGCTTGTATGTTCAGGGATAACTGGATTATGTAAAGATAAAACTCTTCAGCGTATTTAGATTTTATTTCTTTGGCAGTCATAGCACCACGTTATTAAGCAGTGAGGGACTGTCTGTGCCTGTTTGCAAGCATTGGCCCAGCTGCACCATTTAGTGCTGCAGCCTGCAAGAGTAGTGAAAGATACCTGCTGAAATTGCCCCGTTTCAATCCAATTCCAGTGGATTTGCAGTCTTATATACTATTGTGTAGTGGTCCAATATGGATGCTCTTACCACTGATACAGGCAGAGGGCAGATAACTAACGATAGTTTTTAATTGCCTTGAAATTTTTTTCGTTATTTAAAGTGGAACCACCTCCAAGTACTTACTTTTTTTTCTCTGAGGCTTCATTCTATAACCTCAGAGGTTAGAGAAGAGATAGATTGAGAGGGATACATGAGTTGACATGTTTCTTCTTCTACAGTTGTTACAGGGAGCTTATATGAGCATGTTGCACTGTAAACATAGACAGTTCCACAGCTCCCAACAAGCCCTTGGGAATGATCTGCTTTCCATATGGCTCATCTTACTCTTGCATGTGGAACATACAAAGTACGTCTTTCTGTTCTTCACAGCAATGGAAAGGCTCAGTATGTGTGTATGGATGCAACAAAGTACAAAATGGATTCAGGGTGAGGTTCAAACTAAATTTTGCTGGAGTTTTATCTACTGATAGCTAAAAAGAAGGGAAAAGCCATAGTGGTAATGGTGGGGAGAAAAAATGGAATTGGAGCATGGAAGGTGAAACCAGAGAACTAAAGCCATCTACTGTCTATGGTGCACTCATGAACGGGATCCTCAAATTTTTTATTGCATAAATGAGTTAAATGCTTATATATACCTCTTTAGAAGAAGTCCTTCATGATGTATTTAAAGTAAGTCCTTTAAGATATATTCTTTAAAAGAATACATCTTTTGGTTCTGTATGCTGCTTATAGCTTTAGTTGAAGACAGCATATTTAGAAGACTATATATGAGAAGAGGTGTAATATGGAATGATAGTATGTCAAGTCAAGGATTCAAAGACTCTCAAAATGAGCAAGGAAGATTAAATGATTGTTATTGTTTTCTTGGAAATGTCTACATAGTTAAATGCTGCTTGGGATCTTCCAAAGAAAGTTTCTTGCTAGATTTGTCAAAATGCCACATTGTAAAATTTCAACTAAATTTTAAGAAAATTCTATCAAATTACCTTTTGAAATATTTTCTGTTTCCAGTACATGTGGCTCTTTGCCAGTCTGTGATATGCAGGGAATCACGGGGTCTCAGTGCCCGAGAAGTGCTGGAAAGTGGTTTCTTTCTGTTACTCCTCGTAGGGAAAGTGTTCAAAATTGGTCTGGTGGTAAAGGCATGGCTGTATTTTATTAGACTGAATAGCTCATGGACAAGTTGTTTGGTTTTAGTTTTTTCTTGGCTTCTGTCAACAAAAATCACTTTTAGTAAGTGATGTCTTGTGCTTTATCCTGACTCAAAGAAGATGTGGCATGGTCTGATGAAAAGTTACCTGCTGCAGTGTCCATTAAAAAAACAGGGAGCACACTAACCATGTGAATGCATGAGGCAAAACCTCAGGAACTTGGTTAGTATAATTCTAATATTTTCCTGCCTTTCTTCACACTTTTCCTCAAATTCACACTAAAAATGGAGTTGTAGTAGATGATGATTTTGTTTTATGTAGTTAACTTCACGGACTAGCATACTTTTTTGACCTTACACTGATATTTTTGTGTGTGTATGCCCATAGAAATCAGTTCTGATTATATGTAGTGTTTTCTCTAAAGGAAGGAGCTAATTTAGAAGCTGTGCTTCTGAGTAATGATTCTGTATGGGTATGTAGAAGGTGTTGTGTGGGATAGAGATTAGTAAAATCATAGTTTTTGTATTAAATACATAATTTTTTAAAATTCAAAGATTACTTGAAGACATTCAGTGGGACATTTTAAAAATACAATATAAAACATAAATTGAAAATATGGGGCTTTTCAAATCAATGGACCACTTAGTATTTGCAAAAACATGAGAATACTTATTTGGATCTGTTGGTTAGCTTTCCCCCCATCTGCTTGTAAATTCGTTTGACACATAAGCAGAGGAGAAGCATCCAGTAAAACAATTTTCTGTAGCAAAATGCCTATGGTTGGAGTTGCCAACTTGTTTCAAGAGGGTGTGATGAGGGAGAGAAAAATAGGTGTAAAAGGATGACAGTGCTGAGGAGATGAGCAGGTTTGCATGACTGTTGTGGCAATGTGTTAGCCTGAGAGCAGGTGTACGAGCATTGCTGGAGCTGGCTCCCTGAAGCTGTTGCCTGTTGGTCACAGGAGTGCATCATACCTTTAATAAGAAATTTTAAGGGGCAGCACAGAAAGAAGCTGATTCTTTTTCTTCTGACACAACTATATCAGGTCTGATATATCAAAATATTTATCAGTACTGATTATTAGAACTGTCTTACACAGATGGAACAAAGCTAAGAAATGAGGCTGGGCAGGGGGAAGAGGAAGGAGAGTCTTGAGATTGTGGTGACGAGTCTTCATTCAAAGTAAAATATGGATGTATTTTGCACAATTCTGGCTGTAGTAATTACTTGATTTTTAAGTATCTACATAGGAAGGGCTACTCTGATAGGTAGAGATGGGTCCCTTGTTCAAAAGGTTGATTTTGTCTCTTTAGGGTCTATCTGTTTACTTTTTTCACTAGATCATTTTAATTGGCAGTGCTCAATTCTGAGGAAGATCTTGAACTTGTTCAGAATTGGAATAAGGCAAGTTATGAATCCATAAAGAAGTAATTAAAGTGTGTGTATGTCTGACTTTTTTTTTCATGTTAAGCTCGTGTAAATAGCTCCAACTTTTCCTACTTCATTCTCTTACAAGACCAATCAGAACAAAAATTTTTATGTACCGTAGAGAAGCATGTATATATAATCCATTTTAATATTGGCTGCAACTAATAATTCCCTAGGGTTATGGTCTCTGGGAACAGAACAATTAAGTTTCTGCCAGTTTTCAGCTGTATATAAATGAGGTAATGTACTGGAAAGCATGCATAGGCATTATTCTAATACTGTGCAGGCAATACCATCTATGTTTCTAAGCAATTTTGTTTGCTTATTATAGCAGAGATGAAATGTATGCACAGTGGGATATTGAGGTGTTATTTTGGGGAGGAGCAACTAGTCAGGAACTCTGAAACAGCAAGTATTTATTTAACTAGGAAATAAGCTTATTGAAATTTTAGGTAACATAATTCTGATGCTGCTGCCTAAGTCAAAAGACATAATTGAAAAAATGAATTTACAATACTTGGCATTACAAATTAACGACCCTTTCTTAAAATGCTTATAGTGGAACATAGCAATTTACAGGTCTGACAGTTCTTAAAGTCTGCAACTTTGTACACTTGATTTTAGTAAAGGAAAAGTGTTTGCAATTAATACAGTGTATAGATTCAGGGACTAGGTATTTGTCAAGATGACTGTGTTGCATTACAGTAATGAATTCTTGGTAAGTGTGTGAGGAATTTTGTTTTTAAGTTATATTGTGACATTACAGAATTGTAGCCTTATTGCTGCAGGTCATTTTATGGATTTATTGCCTCCATCTTTATTTGAATAACTGTGTTTACATTTAGATTATATATGTTGAGAAAGGTGAGACTGTCTTTACTGCTGCTGACCCATATTCAAATTTAATGTTGCATTTACCAAGTTAAATGATTGGCTATTAATTAGTTCTGTTTACAGAAACATGGAAATACTCATTAGGTTCAGTGGCAGTGTCAGGTGCATGTGGATTGCTACTTTGCAGTTAGGAAAAGATGCTGCACTTAACTTTAATCATATGCGATTGTAATGGGATCTTGTGCACTGCTGGCCTGTGTCAGCAGACACCAAGCAGCTCTTCATGGAAGAATGCTAAATGAAAGCTGGTTTAGTAATTATGCTGGGGATCTCTAGACTCATTAGGCAATGGGTCAAGAACTCAGGTTCCCCGCTCCTCCTGTCTTGCTGTGCAAATACTGCAGACTGTCAGTGAGCATTTTGCAGACCATGGCTAGGAGGCCTGTGCCATAGGGAGTTCAAATTTCCTCCATTAAGCTTTTCTTTCCCCAGACTATGTTTATGACTTCTGCTCTGCTGGAGCACAGACGCAAAAAACCCAGGCATTTGTCCGGCTTTCCTCAGCGCTGTTTTCAGCTGTGTTATTTGAAATCCAAACTCTGAATGAGAATACTGTTTCTTATTAAAATAGAATTCTTTAGGACTTGAGCAGTATGGTGGTGTCTTATTCTTAGCATCTTCCAAATCTTTAGAATGTCTTCATAGTCCTTCATTTGGCAGAGTGAAGAGAGATTAAAAATGTTGTGCCCAAAGTAAAAAAATAGTGATAATAGTGATTCTGGCCTTTTTTTCTCATGCCACAGGAAGAATGGTTATCACGGTGGAGCTTTGTCATTTTTCCTCAGAGGTGGTTGTAGCAACAATCCTGATGCTTTGCAGCAGAACAGTTTAAATTCCATAGTTAAATAATTTCCACTCCATATACTGGGGTGCAGCATTTCAGCTTTGGGGGAGTGTTCAGCAGGGAGATATTCACTCACTCCAGGATGTTCAACAATAACCAGTCCTTTTTCCAGCTTTTATCTCTAGTTTGAACTTTTTCAGCCCCTCCACAAGATGCTGGCCTGTTAAAGGGCTATACTGTAGCAAGAATTGGCTGGCCCATGGTTATTAAGAAACAAACGTGTGTGTGAAAAATACTAATTTGTTCTTTTTGAAAGGTATTGTAAAAGTCTGTTTCATAAGAAAATACAAAGATTGGAATTAATTACCTTTAGAGGAAAAGTGTGGCCAATTGTTTCACAACAGTTATCTCAGATAATATTTTAAAAATCCCAAAATATTCATATGTTTTTACTGACAGCTTGAAGTAATAAGTAGGTATTCAGTTCAGAAAAAGAGGTGAGTATTTCTTTTTTTCTCTTTTTAACTCTGAGAAAACTTCAAGATTCTTAGAAGTACTAGTATAACTGTGGCATTAGAAAAACTGTACTAATGGGATGACATTGCAGTATGAACATGCGTGATAAAATGCTCTGTTCTGCCTGAAAAGTTGTGCTTGTGTTACTCTGGATTTAGTCCAGAATGGAATTTAATTCTCTATAAGTAGTCAGTGTTTAAAAGAATTGGTAGCCAGAGGACCTTCCCTTAAAATCCAGTGCGCTGAGAGAAGGGGGTATTGGCCTTTTTCCTGGTGCCTTTTCAGGAAAGCACATGTATAAAACTAGCCATAAAGGAGGAGATCTTGCATTCTGACAGTTGTTGGAGACTTTTTCCCCCAAGTCTGGGCATAATGGGATGGGCAGTACAAGGTACTGTAAAAATCAGAGAAATTATTTTTGTTTCCTTAGATTGTCTAAAGTAATAGGCATTTGGCAATTCCCACAGTGTATCTGGAGTAGCTGTAGAGGTACTGTAAGAGGTAGTTTATTAAAAATGTATTTGCCTACTCTTTATTCTTGTTCTTTTTTCCTTTATAATAATTATTTTGCAAATATCAGTAGGGAATTGAAGACAAAAAAGACACCCATGCTTTGCTTTCTAAAAAAATTCTCTAAAAAAATTCTCTGCAAGCAAGTAAAAAGCTTTGATGACGACTTAATAAGTCCTTGCCTTCAGTGAGATTAACAGTGTATGTTCTAAGTTCAGAAATAAACTGTGGGAGCTCCTTGATAGCAATAACAATAAGCTAAATATAAAGTTTCTTTAGAAGGAGGTGAAAGGGGGTTTTGTATGTACAGCATTTGGAACACTTACCCTGTTATATATCAACACATTGCATATAATATAGGGAAGGCAAATTGCTGTGTACTCAAATAGACTCTGGTTTACCTTATGTCCATGTAAGGAAAAACGGAAGCAAACCCAAAAATCTTTATGTGTTGATGCAATTCTCTCTCTTGAAAAAACATATTTATTGACTTAAGTATAAAGTAGTAGTTCACTGTTTTTCCTCTGTCCTTTGACTTGTCTATTGGAAACAGTAGATAAACAATGGGTCTGTTATTATTTGTGGTTTCTCAAATTTATACAGGCAAGGTACTGGCTGGCATCGTGGATAATCCTCAGATAGACAATGCTGTAAATGTGTTAGGCCTTACCCTTGCGATTTTGTTGCATTTTTAAAAATTATCTCAGTAGTGGTCTGTGTGGTAAGAATACTTGGTTAAGACCTGAACTGTGCTGTGGATTCCCTTTTGATCTTAGAATAACTTCTGGTTTACTCTGTATGGTGAAATGGGAGTGTGGCTTAATTGCTTTTCCTACAGAACTGAAGTCTGGGGATTTTTTGACATAAAAACGTTTCATGAGCTACTTGTGTGGGAACTTCTTGAAAATAGTTTGTTACTTGTTCTTGCTGAGGTATCCTGTTTTGGGTAGTGGTCCGTTTCTGCAAATGTGTTGGTAGGGCCAACTTGGTCTTCTGTTTGTAAAAATGTTTACTTGGCATAACCTTGGCCACTGATTTGAGACTGTAGACAGACACAACAATGCCACTTATTCCAAGTGATAAAACCTGTTTAGTGTTTGCTTTCTGAATATTTTACAAAATGTGGGTAACTTAGAAAGTTTTTGAAAATTTAAAGAAAACCTTTTCAAATTACCATAAAATTTAAATATCAGGAATACTTCTTTCTTGTCCAAACGCTGTTTGTTGCTCTTCTGCTCTTTTGACAAACAATTTTAGAGTTTCCTTGCGAAACATGTAAGCTTAATTAGTATGGACTTGTATTCATTTCACTGCTTCTCACTTTCTTTTCCCTCAGGAGTCATCTTGCTTGATATCAGGACTAGATATGTATGAGATAAGTGTCTTCCCAAATTAAAACTGACCCAGTTTGTTAGAAGCTTTTATTTGAAGATGATTTTAACTGGAAGGGCTTAAACTTAAAAGCCTTGAATATCAAAGTCAACTTGTGATACCAGTTGTCATGATACTCTTGAATACAGAATAAAGCAAAATAATCAGAAGATTAATAAGGCAATAGCTATGGCCTTTACAACAAATGCAGGAACATTTTATAGCAGTAACCTGTACCTTATTTCCAAATATCTCTAAGCAGTGTATAAACACTTAAAGAAATGCCTACCCTTTTGGGGGAGAATGGCAGATTCCTGCCTGGTAGGTGTGCAAAGAATCACAAAGGGGAGAACTGCCTTGTCTGATTCTATGACAAGTCTTCAGTAGATAACTTAGGGTGATATGTGTTTTTTTGAACTTCTTGAGTTTCTCTATTCTACATGTTACCGTGTAGTTGTTCTTGTTTTTGGTAGCCTGGTATTATGATCCCTATTTTAATTAACTTCTTATCATCTCTCAGTATTCTTATGAAGAAGTGGGCAGTATATTATATAGTTGTTACTGCTGTGTTGCTATGTATGTCTGTTTAAAATTAAATAGTACTTTATATACTCTAATACATTATTTCTTAAATTTCATCTGTATTTAAGAAAAAAAAGAGTAGTCTGGAGTGACTTGTTTTAATGAAATCATAATTACAGAAAACATAATTTATTCAGGGTTTTTCCTCTAGTTGATATGTTTTCATTTTTAATGAAACATTAACTTGCAATTTTTACTTGTGTCATCAAAACAAATACAGCATGCAAACCATTCTGTTAAATGGTCATTTCAGAATAGATCTCCAAATAAACTTCCTTCTCTGAAGTATCACATGTTTAAAATATACATAATTTCCTGGGTTTAATAAATTTACCAGAAAAAAAATAAAATAGTGAATACTAGTTGTATAGTAGAGTTTCTCTAAGAAGTAGTATTCTGTACTTCAACAAAGAACACTTAGAATTTAGTACTTCCGTGTTGCATTACTTAAAATTTCTGGCTGAACTCTGAGGTGCTTTTGTATCATAATGAAAATTCTCAGCTAAAATAAGAAAATGTCCTTACAGTGAGTTTTTCAGATTTAAAAGATTATAGTTATGGCCATAAACCATAAAAATAGAAAAAATAAATTTGAGTCACATCTACAAATAGTCGGTTTAGTAATATGCTTCATGTAGGGAATGGTTACTTGGGGGCATTGGCTGTTCATTGTATGGGAGAGAAGGAATGGGGTGGAGTGATCCACACACAAATTACCTGGTGCTTTCAGTCGCCTGATGTGTTTATTGCAGCTTATTTATTGTATTCTTTGGTCACCTCTGACTTTGAAGGTGTTTATGTAGGACACTACAAACTTGCTATCCAGTATCAACCTTACATTTAGATCTTCTTTTCAGAGGGTCTCTTCAAACCTACTGTAGAACAAGGAGAACTGACTTTTTCTTGTAGTTAAACCTTGCTGCTTTGGGGTCTATGATTTCCTGTTCCTAAAAAATTTCTTGGGTATTTGTGATTTAATTGAAAAATTGAAAAAAAAGCGTATTTGTTATCTATTCTAGACTATTCGCAAATCTAGTTAACTTTTAGAGGTACGTTAGGTGAAAACTATGACATGTCAGAAAAATTCAGTGTCTATTGTACTCAGGTTTAGTGGATTCTTAAGAGACAGACAACTTGTTTGTTTGCTGCACTTTAGGAACACATAGGTTTTTTGAAAAGTATATTGGTTGTTGCTTTGTCTTTAGAAGGGCTCTTAGTACTGGAGTCAGGATTTTGTCTTAACTGGATGTGTAACAGTCAGAGCTGTAAGGTTTATGTTGTTTGTACTGGTAAAAGGGTGGATTGGAAGGTAAAGGTGGCCAGCAAACTATGATACAGACTTAAGGTATCCTCTCAAGCCAGAAATGTGGCTTGATGTTTTTTTATACAGATGAGCTACACTTTTACAGAGAGATTGAAACTTAATAGATGTTCTTAAGTAAACTGGAGGCCACAGATACTGCACAGTTTTGAGTTCATCAATAAATAAACTCCAGATTATGTAGCTGTGTCTTCCCAGGTTGTTTTTTGTTGGTTTTTTTTGTAATTGTAATGAAACATACTGTAGTGACCTCACAGTATTGATTGACGGGAATCATTTGATGAACCCCAAACTGGATTTGTACTACTTGGCACTCTGCAGACATCTGCCCAATATATAGCTGTGTGTTTTGTTGTTGTTTTTGTTTTTAGTTTCTCCAGCAATGAATTCTAAAAACTTTCAATGATGACTTGAGAATACAGTAATTTAAATTGCAAATTATATTAATGTGGGAGCAGTTGAAGGCACTTTAGGATTAGCATTTACTGCTGATAAGCTGGAAGAATGCCCTGAAATAATTCTCTTAATCTGTGGAAATGTAATTAATTATTCAAATAAATATAAGATTAAATAGTTGGCTTGAAGAATATGAGCTGGTGATCTGTTGCAGATCATAAACAGAGGAGAATTTTTACTAATATGTGAGGGAAAGCAGTAAATTTCTGCTGATTTTTAATACTTTCTTTTAAAGTATCCCTTACAAAAACCAGGAAGTCTCTAATCTTCTCTGCTCAGTGCTGTTGAGGCCTCAAGTGGAGCTGTGTATCCAGTTTTGGCACAGTGAGTCAAGACAGAGGTAACCAACTGGGGAGTGTCCAGAGGACATAAAAATGATCAGCTGTCAAGGAAGCATGAAAAGAGAAATTAGTGACAATTGACATTTTTTGTTGTGAGCGTGTCTCTCTGTCTAGATGAGTCACAGAATGTTCTGAGTTGAAAGGGACCCAGAAGGATCATTGGGTCCAACTCGTAAGTGAATGGCCCACGTGGGGATCAAAGCCATGACCGTGGCGTTACTGGCGCCATGCTCTAACTTACGGTGTTTTATGAGGAACAGAGTAACCTCTCTGTGAGGATGAGTTGAATTAATCTAGAAAGGGAGATTCAGACATTAGGAAAAACACTACTTGTGAGAATAGTTGAGCTCTATAGCAATTTGCATATGAAGGCCAAGGCATTCCTATCCTCAGAAGCTTTTAAGAACAGGTTAGACAAGTGTCAGGGGTTGGTTGATTCCTCCATCAGATTAATGGATTCATATTCTTGAGGTCCTTTTGAGCACTTTAATTATCTTGAAAATAGCTGTAATAGAAGTGACTTGTGTAGGAGTTAGTATTGATTAGTAAGAGCTGTTGGATTTTTGAGACAAGCAAAGATTTTTTTATATTTTTTTCTGGCTTCAAAGCACCACATAATGTATTTGTTGGCTAAGTCCTGAAGAGAAAAGATTTATGTGGCCTTGATGAGAGTGAACTAGCTCTTCTAGATCTAAATACAAAAATTACAGTTTCTAACACATTGAGTTTTTAAAATGTATTTGTGTTTATAGATGCTTTTGCCTTGCACAGTAACCAGGTTAATATTACCTTGAGTGCCTTTCTTTGCTGTGCCTTGATTTCTATGACCATTCTAGAAAAGTGGAGACATACTCAGTAATGTAAAACTGGTATAGGAAGATTCTATATATTTTTGTTGTAGATTGTCATAGTGTCTTTTAAATCAAAATTGCCTTAAAAATTGCTTCTGGATTTATAATTATTAAGGAGGAGTCACTTTTATTTATATATTTATTAGTGTTTGAGGGGATCATACCTTCATTTCTTTTGTTTCCTCTTCTGACTAAAGGAGCTTAACCTGGGCTATGTTTTAGGTATGATATTATATGACATTAGTTTTTAATGCTTTGTTTGAATTTATTTTTTTTTTTTGCCTCCCAAGGTCTCTGTCTTGAGAAATTGCCAATATCTTCCTCAGCTAGCAATCTCCATGTGGACCGTGAACAAGATATCGTTACATGCTACGAGAAGGCTGGGGATATTGCTCTCCTGTACCTTCAGGAGATAGAAAGGGTAAGCTGGGGTGATTTTCTTAATTGAAGAATTATGTGGCTCGTCTTTCATTGATGTAGTCTTACCAATATCTTGGTAATGCAACAAAAAGATGTCTGGTATTTCTTTTCAAAGTAATTCAGTGCACATTTACAATTGGGCAATAAATTAGTATGCCTTAATGGATGTCTGGTACCTATCCTTCTGACTGTTCTCTCATTCTGACTCTTGGGAAACACTGCTAGTAGTCTAAAAATGGACAGAGCTCCTCTGAGCTACTGTGTTTATTCAAGATGCTGATTTGAGGCCTCTTGTTAACCTATGGTAGTTCATTCAGAATCATGGGATTATAGTGTCTTTCAAACACGTTACAGTATGTATGTTGCATGTATATACTTATTAGCTTTTCAGATAATTCTTATAAAGTATTTAATTTAAAATGAAGCTATGAAGATTGAAATTTAATCTTGTTGATGTTTATTTGGAGCCAATAACATAACTGCACTTAAATTCTCTTTTATAAACTACTTGAACGTAAAATTCTGATATAACTTTGTACCTGTCAGCAAGTTCAATGACATATCAGCCAGAATAGCAACTGAAAGTGTGTTTGCTCCAGCTGATAGACACAAGCCCAGGGCAATGAAAAAATCGTCATATATCATAATCAGGTAAACATGATTTTGAAATATAGATGAACTTCAGATAAATCTTAATGCTTCTACAGATTGAATCAGGAAAATGTTCTTGGATTTGATGGTCCATTTGTCTCATTAATATATTCCTTAGGGTACATATGCATGGAACTACAGTCACTGTCAAAATCTGAGGTACTACATGTATAGTAAACTTTGTTTTTATTGATGAAAGCTGTTATATCTGAGCTTCTTAATGTTAGACAAAATATAACTTATGGACAGTTCTACAGAATATTAGGCAAGTTCCTCTGCCTCCATCCCTTTTATAAATTATGGATTATGGAAAGTTAAACTTAGGCTCTTCATTTGGTGAGAGTGTAAGACTTCACGATTTAAATGCTTTAAGCTTTATCCAAATTTAAAGGGATACATATGCTCTTTTATTTCCTCATCTTGATTTCATTTATGTCATTAAGTTTTGTCTTCTGTTTGTTACCCTTTAGCAAAAACCCTTAAGTGATATAAATGCTTTTTAAAAATAAATTTGTGGTACCCTTCACTTCTAGGAGTTACACACTGTTGTTTTAATTTAGACTTTGAGGTACAATTGGGGAAAATGCAATACGCCTGGGGCTTTGTTCTTTGGCTTGTGGGCGCTGTTAGAATGAAGTGAGCGGGCAGTATCCCTCTGATTCTGCTTTTCAGACCCATTGCTTGCAAGCCTCAGGCAAGCTGTCACTTGACAGCTCTCATTGATGGGGTTATAAGCCACAGTCAGGGTCATGAAAAACAAAAGAAAGGGGAAAGAACACGAATGTGATGGGGGTAAATAAGTAATTCACACTGTTTTTAAAGTACAAACAGGTTTTTATTTTCTGAGACTTTTTGCTTGTTTTGTTATTGTCTTTTAGTGGCTGGTAGACTATGTGACCTGAATATCAAGGCAAATGAAAGATGATAAATCTACATTTTGACAGCATTTTTAATGCTAGTGTAATATTATTTCTAAATTGATTTTTGGAAATCACTTTGGAGATAGCTTTTATTCTTACTGCTCTCTGCAGCAGTCAGTTCTAACCTAACAGGAGGTTTAGATTTTTGAATACCATAACCTCCTGCCACTGAATAAGGTTACAAACATGTTTTTTCATATTCTTCTCTTTTTTATACAATTCTTCACAAAAATTTCTGAAAAAGTAATATAAACTTTTGCTTAGCAGTATTTCTGCTTGGTCAATAAATTATCTTTAAGGGTATAACCAAGAGCAAAAAGTTTATAGAATGGCAATGGAGGTAAAGCCTCCACGAAATAGTCTACTAGCCACCACCTACAAATGGCAAAGATTTCTGCAACATTAAATATTAACTTCTGTGTAAAGGTACACAAAACTTGGTTTTTAGTTTTTTCCTAATAGACTTTTTTCTCCCCTTTTTCTTTTGTTCTCTTAGGTAATTAATGCCAATATACAAAACAGAAGCCCTAAGCCAGGGCCCACTGCACATGAACAAGAACTTGGTTTTTTCCTGGAAACAGGGCTACAAAGAGCACACGTTTTATATTTCAAGAATGGGTGAGATTTGATTATTCTTTTATTGTGTTTGCTTTTTTGTTTAGGTTTTTTATTTGTGATTTAACTGGGCATCACTTGTAGCAATTGTGGATTCTGTAATTATGAGGTCTCTTATTAATAAAGTAGTAGTATTTTGATTAAAATAGTAAGGCTGCCCATATTGTATTTATTTACATATTGTAAAATGGTTTAGTCAAAGTATATTAAGCAGAAAGCATTTTATATTTTTACTTACTAAATGTAAGAACTTAAAGTGCCTTAAGCTTTAATTATTTGAAATTGACTTTATTATTGAACGCTGTTAGAAAGTGATTAACAACATATTGAAACTCTTGAATTTTTTAATATGGGTTTTGTAATTTTTTTTTCCAAATCTCTTCAGTTATCACTTATTTTAACATTATGCTGCAGGATAAATGTGCATGAAGATCAACAGTATGTATACAAGTATAAATCTCCATTGTACCTGCTTTATAGATCCCTTTAGATTCTGCATGGGAGTTCCTTTATAATTTATTTTAAATAAGGCTTTGCTTAAAAGCCTAAAAATAAATTCAGTTACCACATGAAATGAGTAAAAAAATATAACTCTCCGTTTTTAAGAACTTCAAAACTCAGCACAAATGGGTTTTAAGTACATTTCTGACATTTGTTGAAATCACACAGTTTAAAAATTTTTTTCTGGGGCTTCTTATTTCATTAGGAAAATGTGATTTTATTGAAATATTGGAACTCTTGATAGGACTACTGTTTTGTATCAGGAATGTTTCTTAGTCTTTCAAATACATAAATTTGAGATGAAGAAAATCATGCAGTGTCTGTAAAGAGTTCGAGATTTCAATGTACTGATGGTAGGGTGAAAAAAGGCTATCCAGGTTTTTTAACTGTTCAGAGATTTCAACATGGAAATGATTAGTATGCTTTTGAAATCTCTTTCTTAAAGTAATGAAGTAGTGGTGCAATAGCATGATCTGAGAGTTACACTTTAGTTCTGTTTCCATAATTTAATTGCAGGAGGAATGGAATGTTCTGAAAGCTAATTTTTTTTTTCATTTACCAGAACTAAAAATAAGATCTCTGTTTTCATTCCTGAACAAAAAATAAATAAAATGTAGTTACTGAAAACATCCCAGTGGCAGTAATGGTTGAGTATAAGCTAAGAATTCCACATTTTGAAGAATTTTGTTTGAAGGTCCGGGATGGAAATGGTGCATTTAATCTGATATATTCTGTGTAAAAGCAATCACCAGTGGACGTAGCAGATTGTGATTAGTGAAGAATACAAAAAGCAACTGCACAAACAGAGTCATGCAGTGGATTGTTAAGGGGCATCCAGACAGGAGTGTTTTTCCTGGACCATATCAGTTGGTCTGGTGTGAACTTTGAAAGGTGATTGTATTCCATGTGCATTTTAATCCTTCACAGTGAAGTTATTGGTGATCCTCTTAACTCCTACGTAAGCATATAATCTTTTTTGCAATCTTTAGTACAGCAATCCCTTGCAGTTTATAATCTAATTACACATTATGTATATATAATTTTGAATTTCTTTTTGCAGTTTCATTGGCCAGTGGTACTTTCTTTGTGGTGTTATAGGAAGCAAGGTGTTAGGAAAAATAGCTCTGTGACAATCGTTATTTTACATATTCCTGCTCTTACATCCTTTAGTTTCCTTCCTTAATTCAGAGTCACAGTTCTTTCAATATTTCCTAATATGGTCATTGTTCTAGGCTTCTTTTTATGTGGCTGGTTTTAGGGATTGCTTTTTTATTTTTCTATTTTTTAAACTTAGGTTTACCAGAACTGAAGAGAACTTTAAATATATACTTTTTCTATTAGAGACAAATTTAATTTATAGCCTGATTTTTAATGCATCTACTTTAAGGATGTTTTGTTTTGTTTTGTTTTTAAACGGGTCATTCCTCCTGATGTTAGGTTTATAGAAAGTAGATTTGAGATCTTTCCAGTAAGCTTTGCAACATACTTGATGTTTGAATGTAATCTAAAGTAATTTTTGCATGTGTGTTTCAGTTTCAAACTAGAAAAGAAGATAACTTTTGTATGAGCTAGAAGACCATAATTTCAGGCAGCACATAGGGAATATTGCTGCCTACCCATAAAGCTGGTTGATCTGCTTCAAATTTCCCCTTCATTTGTTAACTGTACAGAGATTTTCTTTTAAATCAAGTAATCAAGTTTTTGTAGAGGATTAAGTTATTATCTTTCAGGTATGCATTATCTTGTATAAAAAGCTAGGAAGCATTTGAAAATTGACTTGGCCTTTCTGCTAAGTGGTGGTATTTTGAAAATACATGGAAATGCTATTAGCTTTAAAAAAAAAGGAAATACTCTGAACCAGAAAAATATTGTTTGAGTGCTATTAAGACACAAAACTGAAATTAATGGTTTCTTCTGAAGTGTTCAAAATTTTTTTGAGAGAATCCAACCCATTTTTCACTTGGGAGATGAGGAACATTTCAGCTTGGAAATGTGTAATGAAGCTGAGGAAGTTGTTCTAAAACTTAGTGTAGGGTTTGTGTGTTTTTTAAAAAACATTCTGAAATATGTATCTTTACATGCCTTTCAGGCTGATTACATAACTTGTGTAGTAGTTGCTTTGTAATTTCGTATTGAAGAAGCTCAAAGTCCTGATATTTTTCCAAGAAAAGCTGTGAGCGTAAGAACTTTGACATTGGTTTTTAACGTAGTTATCTTCAAGCAGAATGCCCCTGAGAAAGAAAGGACAGCTGTTTATGTACCCAGTGGTTCTTCTATCCTGGTGTTTGCTTTGTATTCCTGTTATGAGATGTACAAGTTAATTTCGTCTTGTTTATGGTTTTTATTATTGAGATAGCAGTGTTCACAAATGTGCTGGAAGTGTATGCTCTTGAAGCAAACTGGCGTTCCGGTTGAAGTCTACAATCAGGTGGCCATCATGTGAAAGCCAGACTTACCTCACTTTCAGAGCTATGTTTTTTGGCTTCTCCTTTATTGTATACCCCCTCCAAGGATATTGCTCTGGATCCAGACTGCAATTTGGTCTAGTCTCCATCATGGTTCACTTACTCAATCAAAGCTTGAGGAACAGATCTGTACTCCTCATGGTGCTGTGAGCTGTGCTGGCACAGCTGCAGCAAAAGCAAAGCAAGACATTCCCAGTCTCCTCCAGCAAGTCGTTACATATAGACTGCCTTCTTCTCCATAGAAAATTAGCCCTGAAAAAAAAGTAATTAAAAAAATCGATCAATTTTTCTTGTTTTTTCATATAATTGATAACATTTATTTATATTGACTTAAAATGTTTGACAAGCACAACAAAAAGCCCTCCTTAGAGTATGGGACTAATCTATGTAGAATTTCTTTTATCTGTTTTTCTCTTTTCGCTATAGCATATAACAGAAATAGCATAAGAATATTGCTGTCTTTCTGGTAAGAGAGGAGCAGTGGATGGGAGGCAATCTGTAGGTGCTTCTGTGCCACACATGTATCCATACAGTGCTCATAGCTGGGGATTTTACAGCGATCAAATCCATGAGAGAAGGATTTCTGTAAATGCTTGACAAATGCACATGAAGATCCTGTAAGATCAGCTCTCTGCTGTATCAGAATACAGTGCTAGATACCCATCACTGCATCTCTTGAGATCTTGTTGCACATCCCACATCAGTCTCAAAACAAGTTTGTGATTAAGTAAAGAATAGAAAGTAAGATGAAAACATTGAAATCCTACCAAGTATCACATTCTTTATATGTGAGATATACCTACTGTATATTGGAAGGCAAACAAAATCACTTCTGTTGCAGTTTTCAAAACAGCTTTGTTCTCGAAAAACTTGCTTTCATGTGTGGTTAGGAAGCTAAGGCAAGAATATATTCAAGATAGGAACAAAAATCACTGCTCTGTGATTCCTAGTGAAAATAAGTTTTCAAAGGATACTTTATTATCTGTCATATCAGATGCTTTCCTCATCCTTATTTCCAATACTGTTCTTACCTGTTAGTTTTCATTGAAAAAACTTTGAACATGAGAGCAAATTATTATTACCTCAGATATTCAAGATAAAATCATCCATCATGAATGCTTTCTCTTTCGAACCTTACTGTATGTTTATTACTCAGAATTGTGTCTTAACTTCAAGATTTTTAAATTAGATTCCATTGTGAAGTTATGGGTAGGAAACCTGGCAGTGTTACATGGAAGACTAAGGTGGATATAAACACAAAGGAATCGCTTTTATTCAAAATCATATCAACTTTTGTAATAAATAGTTATACAAAGAACAGTGAAAGAGTAATCTTAGTATCTGAGTGGATATTCAGGATTGATACTTTAAATAATTTGTAGTTGGAATTCTGACTCCAGATCACCTTTTCCAAGACAATACTTAGCATTTTTTAGCCCATGTACTACATGTCTTGCTGACAGTGGCTGTTGATTGCATTTGCAAGCCTCAGATTCAAGGTTTTGGTTTTACGTTGAGTTGTGATGGCTGGCAAACAAAATGGTCTTGGATCCTCAGACTCAGAGGGAGTATTTAGCATGCTTCCCCCGCTCCCCGCAAAATGCTTGCTCTACTGCTGTACTTAGTGCTCTTGTTTTTCCACTGTAGAGGAGTTACCTCCTGTCATCTTCCCCAGACCTATACTCCTCGTGTGCATTTTCCTTGTTTGCCTCTTGCTGGTTCAGGAGCTTCTTTGCTTTTTCTGTGGAGTTTTTTTGTTCTCAAAGAAATCTCAGCTTTCTGTCATTCTGGTGGGATGAATTGATCCGCTGGATTATAATGGCTGGTGTGGCTGTCAGAAAGGAGATAGGACCGTGCAAGTGAGAGTAGGAAGATACCGAGGAGGAAGAATGGTGGAAAAAGGGAACAAACACTAAGAGATGAGAATGGGGAGGAAGAGATCTGCCTCTTCAGGTCGTGAACCATTAGGTGGACTAACTGCCAGTGGAACTGCAGTCTAGGCAGCGAGTGTTTTCATTTTGAATGCATGAATGCGAGAGTTGCTGCTTAACTGGGCTCTTTCAAATACTTAGGCTTGTATAGCTCTAAAGGCACACAGAAGATGTTTTATTTATAAGCTCAAACATCAGTTAAGAACTTTCAAGCATCAAGCAAACATGATCTTCTGTAGTGAATAGTGAATTTGAGATATCTGGGATTTTTCTTTTTATGTGAGGTAACAATGGATAAAGTGAGAAGTGTGGCATGATCTTTTTTTTTTTCTTAAAGTAGGCTTTATCAGAAAAAAAAAGAGTAGTTTAGAATCTGGCAGGAAATCAGGGATTTTCTACATTTTATTCAGAAAGTAATGCCCAGTGTTAATTAATGTTTTGTGAAAATTATATCGTATTGTGGGTGTACTGAATGTGTAAGTATGAAAGGGAATGTACTGAATGTGTAAGTATGAGAGGGAAAACAGAACTGTCTGGAGTTGCAACTATGTTGCCTCTCATAGATAGATATTTAAATGCTTACCAGGATGTTTTTCTAATTGTGGATTAAGTTATACTTCCCTTCCACCCTCCTAAACCTGAGGGAAAACCAACACAGACATTAGTCACAACCATCCCAAGCATCATCCATTATGCAGAGTATGTAGCCTTGTCCATTTGGTCAGGCCTTTAATAAAGTTGTGGAAGAGAGCCGTGGAATTGCAGTACTTTTTAATTTTTTTTTTTTACTTCATCTTTGTACTGCTATATAAAGCAGTATGGTAAATGGCATATCTCAGTATTAGGATATTCTCTTACTGCTTAAGAGTTAATCTCTTGATTTGTCACATTTCTTGCTTTTTGCTTATATAGTAACTTCTTCTAATGTGAAATTGTTTCTGGCCTTAATACTGTGTAAATGACTCTTAATTGGCTGAAAGTAATTAGTTAGAGTGTGTGGATTTTAATTTTTTTTTTTGTAAACATGAAAGTTATACTGAAGTTACTGAAATGTCAGTGTTCTGATTGGCATACATATTAAGAGTTTTCCCTGCCCTTACTCCTTACCTTTAAAATTATTCCTTGCTTTACTTTCATATTTGAATTTCTGGGAGAAAAACAAAAACTTTAAAACTTACAGTGTATCTGTGAGTTTACAAACATTGCATTTCTTTTTCTGTTAGTAAATATAGACAGAAAGAGAAAAAACACACGAGAAGGTGGGAAGTGAGCTCAGCTCCAAAAGCAACTTCTATTTAATCACTTTGGTCAAGCACTGTAGATTCCACTGTTCTTGGTTTCTCTTCTTTTAAAAGATGAATATTTTTAAAATGTGATATAATAAGTCTCAGCAATCAAGTAATAGGGTAATATAAGTAGCTCAGCCTATTCACCAGCATGGCTCTGGGTGTGCCTTTCTCTCTTAAATGGGAGAAGTATTGACAATTTAGCCACCAAAATTGCAGAGCAGGTGAGGTTTGGTATAGCTCAGTAAGCAAAAATTTATTCTAATTGCATTTTGAATCAGTAAAAGGCAACAGTAGATTAAATATGTGGGGATTTTGATTGAGAAGCATAAAGGAAATGCCTGACAAACAAAGCCCTTCTCACTAATGGAGAATATTATCAAGATATGCTATAAATATAGAGTAAATTAATCTTATCAACCTTTCTGTGGTTAATTTTTACACGTTTCTTTTGTAGTCTGTTTTGGGTATGTTGTGATTAGATATTAATACTTTTGTTATAAGGAATAGTGTTTGGGGTTTTTATCCTAATATCATTCAAACATAGACTGCTTCTTGTTGAGCAGTCTTTCATTCCTTTCTACTTTTTGTGTGTGTTTAAAACCACAAAAAAAGAAGCATTGGTGGGGGGGAGGTTTATCTGGACCGGTAATGCCAAAGCACTGTGTCCTTTGATGCCAAACAGACTTTTTTAAAACCAAGAGACTTGGTGATGATGGTGACAAATATGTTTGTGCCTAAAGTTTGCTCATGCTGGCCTTCATGCCTATATTCAGGTTTTTTGATCCTGCCTTTAAAGTTTGTCCTTGGTGCCTCTTAATTTTCTTCCTGCACTTTGTATTATATCTAGAGTTAATAATTCGTCTCTGTTTAGGAGTGAGCACCTTTGTATAGGTGCAATTAAGATATTTTTGTTATTCCAAACAGAAATACTGTCTGAAATTTTTTAAGGAGCCTAAAAGTTGATCTTGTATCAGAATAATCAATTAGGTTCTAACATGAGTCGTTGGGGTTTAGGGTGCCAATATGTAGACAGAAGGATGAAAACAGGCCCTAAGGGCATGTCTGTATAGACTTTCAGTAGATCTTGGTTCTCAGCCTGACTGGCAGATTGCTACTTAAAGACTCAAAGTAAGGGTTTTTTGTTTTTTTTCTTGATGATTTAAAGGAGCAAACATTCTAATTGTCTTTAAAAATGAGGAAGATGCAATTCAAAGGAGTTGATTTGAGCATGTTCTGATAGGAGGCAGTCATGTAAACACACGTGTGTGTAACTATCAGTATCCATCTGTGGGCTGTCTTTGTCTTGTCTGAAATCACTGAAAACGTGTCAGCTCCTAGTGAATGTTAATGTACCCTAAAATTCCTTGTGCCATGAAAGGAAGGGATCTCAACGTTGTTTACAGACACTGTGGGGCATTGCTGTCTAAGTCAATGTGCCCTTTTGCTCTGGCATTCGGTCAGCACAGTGAGAACTGCTGTCACAAAGGCACATTGCAGTGAAAAGCAGGTAAAAGCTGTGTGTGTCCTAGGCTAGGAAGGAAAAGTATGTGCCAGAATAGACACCACTCTTCTCAATGTTACAAACTGTAAACAAATACAGGAAATGTACTTTGCTAAAAGCAGTGTGGTGTGGAAATCTACCATATTATTCATGGTATATTTTGCTTCATTTCTTCTCCCTCAAAGCATTTAACGCAATCTTAGGGTGATTTAGATTGTAGTTTCAAAGTCTGGTTTTTAGTAAATTTAATGTAGAAGATGCTTGACAAATCTGTTTTGTGTTTGTGTTGACTTGTGCAGTGGGTCACTGTTAAATGCTTTATGAAGCAAAAGCTAATTCTGTATTTTAACTGCTTTTTTTTCCTTGTACAATCTTACTGCTTTTTCCATGATACAGTAGAACTTCAGTCACAAGTTTCAGTCCCTTGCGGATGCTTAAAAAAGTGTAATAGGTAACTAGTAGCAGCCTGTCATGAAGTGTTTAAGGAATTTTGAAAATTGCATGCTTTTTCATAAAGTGTTTTGTTATTGTTCTTGTAACACATCAAAAGACATAAACTTCATATAGAAAAAAATGCCAATTCCTAAAATGTAATGAAATTATTGTGATTTGAAGTTCTACTACATAGTATATGTTTCATCTGCACTGGGGAAATAAAGTGTCAAGCTGATAAGTTCCTGCTTATAACTCTTTTTCGACAATTTTGCAGGGAACATTTCAGTTTTTCAAGTCTGCTCTGTTTGGTTGGGTTTTTTTGACTTGGTTCTTTTGGGGTTTTTTTTTGTGTTTTTTTAAAAAAAATCTTGTAATAAGGGCATATTTGTGACTTCGCAATACGACTTTGCAATACAGTCCCCAAAACTCCATTCATGGGAAATGCACACTTAGACCAGAGGACTTAAAGCTGGGATTCCAGTGGACTGGTTTTGGCTCTCTAAAATATTTGGAATATGGTATTACTGAATGATAAGTATTTTGGCTTTCTAAAGGTGCCGAATGTATCCAGCTTCCAATGAGTCTGGAGGTTTCCTTGCAATTTGCCCTAATGACTTTCTGTCTTTCATTAGTGTATGAAGTTGGTGTAATAGTCATTATCTATTGAGGCCTGTCTGTGTGAAATGTATAAATCAATATAATCTTTCACGCAGTCATGTCCATGCAGATGTTTACACAAGATGAAGTTTCTTTAGTGTGTTCTAGCTGGTCACTCTATGATCAAGCTCTGTTGTGGCATGTGAGCTTTTTACAAGCAATTTTTATTTCTTGTGTGACTGGTGATTATTTCTGTTTAGCCAACTAGTGGAATCATTTGGCATAATTTTCAACCTGTTCATATGGGTTTTGTTATTTGGACATTCTTCTTACATGAGCTTTTATATAAAAGCATTTTAGAAGGTGAACTTGTGCTAATGAAAGATCATGTCTGTGCTGGTGAAAGATGTGTGGAAACTAAAGTTTCTGAAATATCCTGAGAGTCCTTTATTACGTAAAACAGAACAGAGATGAGTGCTGTCATGTAATCTGAAGAGTAAAATAAATGAGTAGGTCTCTAGGTACAGTGATAGGAGCTGTACAGTGCTATAGCAAGACCTTTTGCATCAAACACTACTTTCAGGTATTCTGCAACTGAATTGAAAGAAAGTATGTATATAAAAATTCTGGTTTTTAAAAAATTTTTACGGAGGTGCAAAAGATGAAAAATTCAAAAGATCAAAGATTCAAAAGATCAGTATTTTAAATATATTTTTAAAGACGGCAGACTAAGGAAAGCAGTTTTAACATCTGATTTGTAGTGCAGTGCAATAGTGCTTTTCCTTACAGAAGGTTTACACAAAGTATAATATTTCTTGTCTCTTTTGGGTCCATTGTAGGTAAATGCTCCACAACTTGCACCTAACATCACACATTACGGCAATATATGATGTAATAGCAATGATTTGACACAAAATACACTTTTGATCAATTAATTTTTTCACAACTAAACGTCAAATAGTGAAATAGTTGTCCTGTCTGTTGTGTTCAGGTTGTAGAATTCAGTTGTTCAGGTCAGCAAAAAGCTAACTCAGTCCTTCACCAGTTCAAAGGCAAATTGTATTAATATAAAAAAATATTCTCAACTGCTTTTATGTGCAATAAAACCTCCAAACAACTGATAAAGAGATGAGAAAAAGGCAAAGCTGTAAGACCATTCAATATAATCCATTGTTTAAGAAGAAAGTTCAGATCTGCTAAAATTGTTAGTATGCATGATGCCTCTGAAGGTCTTGAATCTCTGCAAAAGCTGCTTAGGCAGCAAAAGTGGAAGAAGTGTGGATGAAGAAATTTGAGTTGCAGGTGCCAGATGAAAAGCCAGTCAGAGTCAAGAACAGAACACTGATTCCCCAGTCCTCTTCTGGCCACACAGTGGGCCTTAATGTATTTGTGCTCTTTCCCTTCTGAAAAGGAGTTCAGAATTTTATGTTTTATGTTGCTTTCAGGCTTACAAGATTTACACATTTTTAATCTCCCTGTTTTAAAGTGTCAAGAGGCAGCTAAAATGGAGGTTTTTTTCAAAGTTTGTACTTGAAACCTAATGTAATTGAAAACTAAAACTATTCTAGTAATGAGAACAACTTTGTTTTGTCTTTTTTCTCTTTGAGGTGTCTGCTTCTTACTTTTTTCCTTGTTTTCCCTTGAACTATCTACTGATCATGGAAACATTTCTTTTTTTCAATAAACTCTTTAGGGAATGTTGTTATAGTAATCAGTGGTGAGGTTCCCAGATGAATGTCTGTCTGTCTATCTATCCATTCATATCTATCTATCTATCTATCTATCTGTATATCTATCTATATCCATCCATCCATCCATCCATCCATCCATCCATCCATATCTACATATCTCTCTCACAGAAAGGCAATGAGGCTATGAAGGGAAAAAAAAAAAGGTAGCATGGATTTAAAAAAACTTTATTGGGTAATATGTTAAGGTGTTACTGCATCCGAGTTGGAATACTGTCAAATTCTATGTTCATATACAGGAACTTGACAAGAGGAGTTGGTAGATTTAGAGAGTTACTAAGAGCTGTGGAAACAAGAACTACACAAAACCTGCGAATGGTAAGTTATATTAAACTACTTCCCTATTGCAACATCTGAATTTCAGTAGGCAGGGAAAGCACAAATACAGTGGATGAGTTAGAGACAGATAGTCAGGCACGTAGCGTATTGGTAAGGTACGTATTGATAATCCAACACTTCATAAGGCTACATTTCATGGCTTAAGGGAATGATTAAAGTAAGGAATGTTTGATAGCCAGTCTCTCCCATATTTCTTTTTCCTATATGTGATTATAATTAAAACCTGTCTGGTCTCTGATTGACCATACTTTCAGCCTTAATTAGAATTGCCCCTATTTATGAGTCAGCATAGTTTCATGGTTGTGTAAGGTAGTGGGGGTGAGAACAGAGTGCAGCATTTTTGTGTGGTTTCTATTAAGTTGAAGACCATCAAGTTATAAAGCCTCTTCAAGGAAAACCATAAAAGCAAAATCCTGAAGATTTGTTATTTATATTGTCAGAAGCTTGAATCTTTTATAGAATAAAAAGTAGAGGCTTATATATTTTACTGTCATGTATTGATTTTCAAAATATCCCGGATTAGTTTCCTAGAATTGGGCCTTTAAAACTTCCAAACTGGTAATAAGGAAGGTAAGTGATTTCTTAATTCATTCAATAACTGATTCCTAGTAAATATATTAAAATTATTTAATAATAGACTTTCAGTGGAGAGGGATAATACTGCAAATTTTAATAAAAAAGATGAACGGCTTCTTATGGTATAGGAGTTAAGTTGGAAGATCCAGATCATATGGTGCTGTCTGTGACTTAAAGATTACACATCTGTTTTTGGGAAATGTTACTGGGAAATGCTGCCAATTCTGATGCAAATCTAGATCTTACCTTCTTTCTACTGCCCTGGTAGAAAATCTTTTAGGTTTTGTCATCATGATACATAGTCGTGCAGGTTCTATGCATGTGTATGAAACACTAAAGAGGAGATTAACTTGATAGTTATGGATTATAGGATGATTTAGAAGCTTTAAATTAACATTATTTAATTAAATAATATTTATGTCAGTATTTCTACAGTTCAACATATGGTGACAATAGTAGTTGGTCAAAATAAACCTTTTCATGCTGATTTTCAACCTTGTTCATTCTTGCTGAACTTTAACAACAGTAGCAAACACCAGAACCTTCAAGTAGAAGTTGTCAGAAGCCCCATTCAGCCCACAGACCATAACTGTCTGTGGTGGGTTGTCCTTGTCTGGCTGCCAGATACCCGCCCAGCTGCCCTCAAACTCCCCTTCCTTAACACCTGGGGAGCAAATTAGCGAGAAAAGGTCTGAGAAAAAGGCAGGGAGTTTGCTTACTAGTTACTGTGGAAGGCAATTTTCCTTCTTGAAGGAAATCAACTTAATTTATTGTCAATTAAAAGAGAGTGGGATGGTGAGAAACAAAGACAAAAAACTAAAACACCTCCCTCCCATTCCATTTTCTTAGGTTCAACTTCAGTCTTTGACTTCTGACTTTTCTGTTTCCTCTCCCTCCCTTCCCATTTCCTGAGTGGTGCATGAGGGGTGGAGGGTTGTGGTGAGTTCCTCTCTGCTGCTCCTTACTCCTCACACTTTTCCTCTGCTCCAGCATGGGGTCCCTCCGTTGGGCTGCAGTTCCTTCAGGGAATATCCCCCTGTTTTGCCATGGTTCTCTTAGGCTGCAGTGTGGACAATGGCTCCACTGTGGTCTCTCCCATGCAAACAACTGCTCCAGGTCTGCAGAGGCAATAGAGGTTATTGAGCGTTGTAGGTAATTGGTTATTTTAGGATTAGTTGGGTTTTTTGTACTTCAGAGGTATCTGGATTTAACTGATAAAATTGGAAAATTGTTTGTTATTGCCATTATTTTTCTTTGTGTTTACAGACTTGAACTGGGTACTTTTACCTTTTAAACAGCAAGCATGCCTGGTGTTTTGGATGTTTTAGAATGACACAAAATATTCTATATGAGTAGTCTTCATTAGAAAAGATCTGAGCATTTTTTAAGAGTTTGTATTCAACTTTTCTAGGGAAAATCTTTATCTTTTGCTTTTACAGACAATAGCAAGACAACTTGCAGAAATTTTGTTACGAGGTATGTGTGAACAAAGTTACTGGAATCCTCTGGAAGATCCTCCTCACCAATCACCCCTCGATGATCCACTTCGAAAAGGTTCAAATACTAAGAATTACACACTCAGTAGAAGACCACGGGTATACACTGGAGAAAAGTATGGCTGAGTTTATGCATATTTTGTTTCTATAATTGCAGTTGTTACCCAGTGCACTGGGTAATTCATTTTATATTTTTGAAAATGTAGAGGAATTTGGCAGTGTGAATGGGAATGTTTTAGATAGATTCCCTGAGGAAACATGCTTTTCCAGGCAGAAGTTTGCACTGTATACATTAGACCTTTTGTTCTCAATTGTAGCTTTTTTTTTTTTTCTTCCTATCCTGGTGTATGTGATAGAATCAATGTCTCTTATTGTATGTGGGATACAAAAGAAAACATGAACTGGGTGGCAAATCAGATATTGCACATTTTAAAAGTTGTGAGCTGCTTCTAGAGATCTATTCTGCTTTACCATGGAAAGGAAAGACTCAACAACATGGAGACTCAAGTTGGTCCAGGAAGCATTATGAGGAAACAAAACATATGTAGAAATTTATCTAGCAGTTTCAAAGGTAGTTTATTTCCCAAGGCAGCTACCTTTTAGCTAACATCTTAGATTAGTTTTGGCACTTCTTTATGAGGCCACCTTTTTGTTCAGTTTTAATCTTTCATTGAATCAGGTAAGTGATGCCTTTTGGATTGTTTTTCTGTGGTGTATCTCATGGTGAATTCTAGAGTAGCTATGGTGTGTTTCTTCCTTCTTGAAAATGTAAGGTTTTTTTTTCCAAACCAATCACCATTAGGGTTAGTAGTAAATATAGATAGCCGTTTCCTTGAATTTGAATTTTTTCTTAGAAGTTAATAGCTCTGATCCTCTGATGCCCCTTCCAACCTCAACTATTCTGTTATTTTGTGAAATCAGTATGATCTGGGAATGTCTTTTGAGGACATGTTGTCTGTTCCATAGGACATTTTTGACCCTCTTTCTTCAAAGAATTTATTATCATTATTGTTTTTTATTTACATTGTTATCCAGGTGGATTAAAATTTCAGTCTTGTCTGACTGCCTTTGGGATGTGAAGTCATTAACAGCAGTCCGTTGAGCTTTAGGAAAAGATGCAGGCATGGGGTTGAACAATCAATTTGCCAAAACAACTGCTGTGTTTCCCTGCAAGTACATACTTAATAAAATGTACATGCAGGCAGCCTTTCCTGTAAAAAGGAAACACCTATTTTTGTGAATACACCTGGATCTCTGCTCTTAAAAAGTATGCATGTTTTGCCCAGACATGAGGAAATCTCTTTTATGCAGCCTTAAATATTTTCTTACTCAAACCACTTGGTATTGCGCAGCAAATCCTAAAGAACAATCCGTTCCTGTCTTACAATATATTTGCATTAGTAGTTAACATGAAAGATTTTTTTCCATAAAGTGACCTTGTTATGTGCGAAAGAGTGCTTATGTGGAAGTTGATTATAGAAGTAGCCCTGCTTACATAATTGAGGGATATTTATTTGACCATTCACAGTATCTTATATTTTAAATTAAATGCTTGCAATATGGCACCTTTTTGAGTTGTTTAGCTGTATTTATTGCAGATTTCCATTAATAAATATTTTATACAACAGCAAGCCCACATGATTATGGTGCCTTTACTATTATTAAGTGAATGGCCTTTATCTTCAAAGACTTCTAGCAATTCTCCTTCCTGGATCCAGAATAGTTACAGCAGGTTTCCCATGGTCAGTCTTTCAAACTTAATGTTCTCCATTCTCAACTCATCCTTCATAGCAACATGCTTCCTACGAAAGTGGAGCTTTGTTCAGTTTTCTCTTGTTCTCGGGACATGCAGGTGAGGAGTTCCACAATTTCAACACACCATGTAATTAAGTCCTTTCATCACGTCAGACTGGTTAATACCATAATAATACTGGTTAATACCATAATAAAATATGTCAAGTGTCTCATCTCCAGCAGTGATTGAAAGCAAGTATCAATGACTATGAATAGCAAGACTGATATCTAGGACACTTCTTCCTAGGTATTCTTCTGACCACCGACTGAGTCTGCAATGCACTATTTTTTTCTGAAATATGTTGCCTGACACATTAGATAACTGCATTGTGTTCTTCTGACAATTATGGATGTGATTTGGCTAATAGCATTTATGATTTTGTTGATCTCTGTGTTATTGCCTCTTCAGTTTTCTTTAACCAGCTCTTCAACTGAGCATAACTTCCATGGTTTGCCTCTGGTTGATAGCCATTTCATGCTTTCAATTGCCTCTTTTGGTCTGCTCTGTTACATTGAAATTACTTTAGTTGTGTGCCTTGCATCTATCAGGAGACACAGAAAATGTCTGAGTTCAGTCAACTTAACTGAGTTTTTTGCTTAGACACGTCAAAGAAATGTCTCACTAATTTCTGCACAGAGAGGATCTTCACTGTTTGAGACACACATCAACATATTTACAAAAATATGTTTGAAATTGCAAGAGAAAATGTTTGCTTTTGTTTTTATAACTGACTTTTTAGTAGTTCTCTTTGGGGCAATGTTCCTTCTTTCTCTGAGAAAGTAATTTCTCCAGCAGCTCTTTCTAATCATTATTCTGCTTTCTGGGTGCCATTGTCAGTCAGTCAGGTTAAATCTTCTTCCAGGTTGTTAAATTCTGCATAGAAGAGTAGATTGTTAAATAAGGAGCACTCTGATGCTTCCTCATCACTCCTCATTCCTTTTCGTGGGTGGTTCTTATTCATGACTAACTGTGTTTTGAAATTTCTTTGTTATGTAATAATAAAAATGTATTCTAAGATTTAGAATACCCTTAAAAATCTGGTGAGCAGTTGCATTGATTAAAAAATAAAAGTACAACAACAGAACAGCTGCCCTGGACTCTTAGCTATTGTATATTACCACAGTACGTTCACAATGTTGCTTTCCAACTGCCTGGAGTTCAGATGTCTTTTAGTTTCCATTTTCTTTCAGGCATTTAATTACTGTTTATATTTCTAGTGCTTTAAAAAAACCTCAAAAGATGTTCTAATGTCAGACAGGTTACATTTCCTGTGTATGAAGTACTGTAGTTTAAATACCCTTGAGACCATAGGAATTGATTATTAACAACAACAAATTATTTTCTACATTTAAATAGTTAATTGTGGAACTAATGGTCTGAATTAACAGGAAACAGTACTTGTGCTAATTCATAAATAATTTAGAGGAAGAATTCTGAAGAGCTAAAACACAGTCACTGATTTGGGTGATTTTTTTGTGTGTATGAGAATGGATGAATGAATTCCTGCCAGTCATGTACCCAATGCAGATTACTGTTTTCTGTCCACCAGCACAGACGAGTATCCAGGAAGCATCCAATATCCAGAGAAAGCAGTAGAGTCTGGGAACTAGTCCTATGCAAACCTTCAGCATTAAGTTATAAGGAAGTATACTTCATTACAAACAAATAATTCTGCTGCTTGGAAGGAAGAGTGGTTATGGCAAGTGGGTGGAGATTGTCATGGCTCCATTTAAAAATATTCACAGCTATTGAATGCATCACGAAAAAATTCTCAAGCATATCTCATGAAAAACTGATAGAAGTATTTCTCCACAAATTGCCTAAAATACAAAAGTTCTTCTGTTCTTGTGTGAGAGTTTCCTCTTGCCAGCCTTTGAATCAGTGATGCAGATTCAGCTCAGACAGAGTAGGTATAAGAGGCTAGTTCAACTATGGGTTTAGTTTTTACAGTTGTCCAATTATATTCAATTTTGGGATATATGAATGAGTTCAGCTCTGACAGCTGTGGTAATTTCTTTTTTATTGTGTTCAGCCAACTTTTCTGAAATGCAAATTTAGAGCATTGCAAAGAAATCCATTTTAACCAATTGATTTTTCTATGCAAGTTACTTTCTGTTTTCTGTAAATTTTCCAGTTTTTACAGTGCTTTTAATATATGTGTGAGCTATTAATGAAAGTAATGTCCTGCTTAAATAATTAAATTGTCCTTTTGAACAGCATCTTCTGTCCTCAAGAAAATACAGAAGAAGCCTTACTGTTGCTGCTTATTAGTGAATCTATGGTAGGTAAAACAGAGTGAATGTGCATGTGCTGTATGTGTGTGTTTTCCTTGTTTTGGTTTCTTTTAAAATCAAAATACAACCTTTTTTTTTTTTCTATGCCTTACTTTGCCCTTTCTTTCATTTTCTGTTAGGAAAGCAGGCAGTTATTTCTTAAACTCAAGTTTTTTTTCCTCTGAGCCAGCAAGATGATGTCTGCAAGTGTTAAGGAGTGTTTCCCCTTTGGGTTGGCTTTACCTAGCCGCCTTCCAGCCATAGGCAGGTGAACGAGCCAGATCCTTCATTTGGCACCACTTACCAGTACAAACCGCTGTTACACCAGTTGGCTGCTATTCAGACAGACACAAAATCTAAGTTATTTTGTTGTAAAAAGCAAATAAAAAACTACTAGATGAGCATAATAAACATTGCCAAAAAATACCTTCCATTGTGCATTAAACTTCAGTCACTCCAATTTGTAAGTGATTTTTGATGGTACTGACATTCAGTCTTTGCTACTGGATTATTTTTTTTATATGTCCCCACTTCCTCAATAAATTATTCCTTTCAATAGTCTACTCGTGCCCTTTATCACCCTTCTATATTTTCTCCTAGTCATCAATCAACTGCCATGTACTGACATTCTCATACCGTGTCAGTTTTATGTTCTCAGATGAAATGAAATGCTGCAGCTTATTCTGTTTTTTTTTTAACTGGAGAGGTGAAACCTCTACAGTCTCAGGCATCATGCAGTCTGTCTCACTGCACATCAATGAGATATAGTCTTTTAAGTTGTATAGGTGATTCAAATGCTTACATGTTTTGGCATAATTTCTGTTTTGCTACAATTATATAGGATCAGAACATTTTAGTGAACATTGTCCTAGTTAAACTGTTTTAAAGTGGCAGATATTTACACTGTAGTGCTAGCTGCTTTCCTCATTCCTCGTGATCTGCCTTGCAATATTCATGACGGAATCTAGAAGTTCTGTCTGGATTCTGATTCTCAGAATACAGAAAAATTGACTGAGCAAACATTTCCACATGTCATATGTTGGTTTTGCTGCAGTGTATACTTACCACTGTGAGGTGCTGCCTGTGCCTCTGTAATGTGCCTGAGTATCAGTGGAGATGTACGGAATTCTGATGTGTTCTTGGTGTGAAGTGAACACAGTCCCAGTTCTGCAAGATCTGACTACTGATTGCTGTGTTTGCATGTGTAGTTCCTTACATATCATCATTAAGAAGCCAAAAAACAAATTAAAAGTACTGCCTTGTTAAGTGTCATTTCAGGTTACTTGCAGCTTTTCCTTTGTGAATTAGATCTGCCTAATTATATCAAATGCTGTCACTGTAGAGCACATACCTTTAGCAAGCTTTTGATTTTTTTTTTTTTTACAGCAATTATTGCAGATTATTTCAGGCAAAAGAGTTTGTTTCGGGGGAGTATAAAAATCTTTGACATGACTGACTTACTTTGGCTAACTAATTTGTTCAAATTAGTTTTGGAGGGGGGAAATGGGAGGATTGAACATAAAAATATTCATCATTACAAACTTACCTTTCTTAGAGTTGATACCTGCTATTTCAGGTTCAGTGCATGCTAACTTTCTAGCTGTAGTAGTTGTGAAGTAGTATGTTATTTATGATTTTGAAACCAGTATTTGGGAAAGAAATAAGAACACTTGGAGAAGGCTGAGTAGTCACTGGTGTTTTGATATGCTATTGTGTTATTAAAGTAGTATGACCCCTTACTTTCATTGTCTCTGAATTAGTATGAAAAAGCCCCATTCAAAGCCAGGCTGGACAGGGCTCTGAACAATCTGGTCTGGTGGAAAATGTCCCTGCCCATGGCAGGATGATCTTTAAAAGGTCCCTTCCAACCCACCCCATCCTGTGGTTCCATGACCTGACATCTTCATGTTACTACATGTATGTGTTATTACATGTATGTGTTGCTGCATGCCAGCTGAGTTGTGGTAACAGAATCACAGAATGGTTATGGTTGGAAGGGACTTCTGGAGGCAATTTTGTCCAGCCTCCCTGCTCAGGCAGGGCCATCTGGAGCAGGCTGCATCTCCGTCTAGACATCTTTTGAGTATCTCCAAGGAGAAAGACTCCACAGCCTCCCGGGGCAGCCTGTGCCAGTGCTCATTAACCCTCACAGAAAAAAAAAATAAATGGTTCCTGATCTTCAGAGGGGACCTTCACTGTTTGAGTTTGTGCCCATTGCCGCTAGTCCTGTCACTGGACACCACTGGACAGAGCCTGACTCCCTGTTCCTGGTATCCTCCCTTCAGATATTTCTAACATTGATAAGGCTCCCCTCCTGAGCATTGTCTTTTCCAGGCTGAAGAGTGACAGCTCTCTCAGCCTTTCCTCATAGAAGAGATATTCCGGTGTCTAATTCATCCTGGTGAGCGTTTTTTGGACTCTCTGCGGTAGCTCCATGTCCAGAACTGGACCCGGTACTGTGGCTGTGGCCTCACCAGTGCTGAACAGAGGGGAAGGATCACTGCCCTCGACCTGCAGGGAGCACTCCTGCTAATGCAGCCTGGGCTATCAGCAACAGCTTTCTTTCCAGCTGGGGCACCTTGCTGGCTCCTGCTCACCTTGGGTGTCCACCAGGACCCCCAGATGTGTTCCTGTCAAACTCCCTTTGAGCTGAGGGGCTCCCAGCATGTATGGTGCCTGGGTTTGTTCCCTCCCAGGTGTAGGACTTTGCACTTTCAATCTGTGCTGGAGGCTTTGATGAGGTTCCTGTCAGCTCATTCCTCCAGCCTGTTGAGGTCCCTCTGGATGGCAGCACAGCCCTTTGGCATATCAGTTCAGCAAACATGCTTGGGGTACCTCCGGTATCAATCTCCGGGATACACCGCTAGTTACTGGGCTCCAGCTACGCTCTGTGTCACTGCTCGCTGCCTCCTGGGCTCAGCTTTATGTGTGATTCCTAACCAGTGGTAAAACGGCTGAGCGTAGCCTTCCTTCCCCTGAGGCTGCTCTGAGTTACACCGCTCAGGTGCGTTACAGCCTTCAAGTGTGTGGTGTGGCCGGATGGCACTTTGCAGTTTAACTGTCACCTTAGAGCATCTGAGACCATGGCAGTTCTGAAATACTGAGCACTTACATTCCTATGTACATTCTGTTTTATGATTATCAAGAAAATTATTGTTCAAATACACAAGATATCTGTGATAATTATAAGACGTCCTCTCATTTTGGCATTGTCAACCATTTTTTCACAAGAAGAGCTGGTTCACAGCTTATTCAAAACTTGCGAGGAGTTGAGTCAAATACTGATTAAAAGTGGAGTGAAAAAGAAGTTCTTGACGCTAACTAAATATTTATGCAATGTAAAAAGGAAAAACTAAATACTTCTTGATCAAAAGAAAGCAAAATGCTATGTTTGGGGGGTGTGTGTGTAAGGGGATGTTTCAAACCAAGGTGTGGATTATTCAGATGATAATTCCTGAGATGTCTGTGCATTTTATGCTTCATGTATCTCTTTGAAAATTTTTGAATATTTAATTATTCTGATTTTAAAGATGTATTGAGTATGTTCAGAGCTTAAAATGTTACCCTGTTAAACAGAGAAAAAATTTCATATCCCTTACTGTCCTTACATCTGAAAGAGGGGAAATGAGCTGCCTATTAAAATTTTGTGGGTTTAAGTAAATGTACTAAAGGGGGCCATGCCTTGAGAAATAAAAAATAAAGGGGGATGAGGAGAGAGAAGCAGTTTTTACTTCTGACTTCAGACTACCAGATATACTCACATTTGTACCAATGGGAATATTAAAAACCAAGAAAACCAGAAATAGATAGGATAGCAAGATAATGTATTTTCAGAGGCTTGATAGTGTAGTGGGAGAAGTATGGGGTGGTTCAGTATAGGTACTAGCTACTCTGAGACCTGAATTTTGTTCTTTGCTCTTGAACATGATTTCTCTGTGATCATAGGGTACTCATTTAATCCATTTCTAGCTCAGCTTTCTTTGTTCCCAAAAAGAATACTTGAACAATTATGTTTGCAATGTACCTTTCACAAAACCAGCTTGAAAGTACAAACCCTTACTGCAAACACAGCCTGATTCAAAAGCTGTGCCTAGAACCAGGATCAGTTTTCACTTCTATAGGAACTCCTGAAGGTGATTGTGGGTTCTCCTGGGCATGTTACCATTCACAAGTGAGATGAGAGTGTCATAATTTTATGAAGATAAAAGAAGTTGCTTGCCTTATTTTACAAGAGCTGGCATAGAGGATTTGAAGATCCTTTTAATATGTTTTACTAGCATACAAAAATAAAAAGAAATTTTAGAAGATGAATACGCATCATATTAAAAATATACCTTCCTTTGTTCCTGAGAACTCTTCAACAATGTGAAATACATTACTTGGCTTATGGCATTAGAATGAAGTAATTAAAAATAGGTCCATGTAGAAACATCAGTCTTGCCACTAATATATAAAATTGATGATTCTTTCTATCTATAAATTAGTATCAGATACTATTTCTCTGTATCACTTCTAGCAACTGCTGACTGTGAGGTTGAATAGAATGGTAACTGAGTGAAAATATAGCTTGAATTACAGTGGCTGACTTGGTTTCTTTCTTTGTGGTGTGTTCCAGGCTAACCGCGATGCTGTGCTGAGCAGAATACCAGAACACAAGAATGATCGTATCATCAGTTTGCAAAGTGCATCTGTGGTCTACGATTTACTTACGATAGCCTTGGGAAGAAGAGGCCAGTATGAAATGCTTTCAGAGGTTTGTTGATACGAGTGAATATTCATCTGTGTCATTGTTGCTGTTTTCTGCTAATTGTGTTAATTGTGGTAGTAATAAATGGCTAAAACAAATATAGGACACTTATTCTGACTGCTTTATAAATACAGGAGGTAGTTTCTACCCCAAAATATTTACTGTCTAAATTTATTCAAGTGACTTGAGGTGGTCAAATGGAGAAGTTGTGTGGAAGGTGTGGTAAATATCTGGAAAGTAGAAGAGACTCCATGTTCGACCAGCTGCTTAGTTGAGGGTTTTTAGTTATGGCCTTAGGCTTTGAAAGCTGAAGTCTACCTAAGGCTTGTTGTTTTAAGGTCTTTTATTCTTTTGAATCCAGCATCTTTTAGTCTAGCACCTTTGCGGTAATATTCTGACAAAACTGTATGTATGTCCTTTGGAAATGTTCCTTTTGAAAAAGCAAAAATAATTCCACTATGTTTGAAAAATACTTTCAGTACAGAATAATGAAAATGTGTTTGTTATATGTACATGAAGTATCTTTCCTGAATATGAAAAAAATGATCTCATGAAGACCTGGTATAATAGACGATATTCATTTTAGTATACAGATATTCTAGATATCTAGCTGTTGCAGAAGCTTATCAGGAGGTGATGAGAACATCTCATTTCCTCTTATCCTTGTCATCCAAAGCACAGTACAAAATATAGGCTTTAAGAAGCTCTTACAGTTTAGTGGGTAGAAGATATTTGCCCTCAAATCCTGCTGCCTATAGTCTGTAACTTTTCTAATTTGAAGTATTATAATAAACACAAATTCCAAATGTTAAAATATTCTGTTCAGTTATATAATAGGCATTTAATTTTTTAGGGCTTCATTCTCTTTGAGCTGATTTTGATTGCTGCAGTGGAGCTGTTGTAGATTGAAGTCAGAAATTGGGAAATTATTCTAACTGTGGCAATGGTATTCACCCACCAGTTCCAATCTCTTATTGCTGCCTCCTGGTTTAGCTATAGCTGATTACTTACAGAAGTAGTTGGTTGTTATATAAGAACATTAAATGATCAAAAATCTGTCTCATCCTTGTTAAACTGTTCTAATGCCAAGTCACGTTCTTAACTGAAAAGGTCTTATGTTTTAATCGAGTTTGTATATAATGGGCTTTCAGTTTCTTAGGGTGGCTTCAACTAGATGAAGGAACTTTATACTGTCAATTCTTTCCTAAACAAAAGTACTCTGGTTGTAATGAAGTTGGTTTTTAAATTTTGTAGGATGCAACATACTGAGCTTATAAGTGTCCTACTAGAAGAGATGTTTTCCAGACCAGAAATGTTCCTGCATTTTCATAATTTCATCTTTGAGCTCTCTAACCTCAAATATATACTTTTCAGGAGACCATAGGGCTAAACAACCGAATTCAGTAATGCATTCCACATAGACTCTTCATATAGCAATTTGTGACTATTTACAGGGCAATATCAACAGTTACATTTTCCTTAGAAGAGGGGTTGTGCTGAAACCATAAAGTATCAATTTCTTAGACCTCATTTTCTGCAGTTAGAATTGGTAATTAATTTTTAATTGAGCAAGGCCTAGAAAATAAATGTTACCTTTTTTACAGGACAGTGAGTCTTACCTATGCATCTCTGTGAAGTATCTAAAATAATGGGAGAAATCACACATAACTTACTTGTGATCTTTTTCCTTCCACTTATGAAAAGTCCAATGGGAAAATAAGTCCTGTCTTGTTTTTCATAGCAGCCATTTAATTAACTTACTACACATGCAATCTGATGATGAACCTCTAATAGCAATGTTAGTATTTGGTTTTAGACATTTCATTCCTTTACAATAACAAAATAAAAATTCTATTAAGTAGTAGTCTTGATACTGGACGTTGTGTAGTAGGATAAATTCTAGCATACATTACTTATATGTAGAAAATAATGCACTTCTGGTTTGTTTCCTCCTCAGTGCTGTTCTTTGCTTCAGATTCTGGTATAGTGTGGGAACACAGTACACAGCTGGTTGTGCTTTCTGTAATGTTAAGGCTGAGTTTGTATGTGAAAAATAATTAATGGTTTTATGGTTTAGCATATACACTGTAGCTGTCAGAGCAGAAAAGCTGCTTCATGTAATTGGACTCTGCGGACTAGAAAATTAATTTTTAAATCAGTTTATTCCAGAAAAGTGTTTCACCTTTCTACTCTTTAGAACTGGCCTGATTAGTTAAAATTAACATAGCACAATGCAATAATTCTTATTGACAACAGCAGGTATGAAACATTCAAAATTAGTGTATAATGATAATGTCATATATTTAATCTCAGTATATTAATAATTAATTTCCTTTTGGCATTTGGGTTGTTGAAAATCTTAGCAGAATATGGAATGTGAAGTTAAAATTTTTGAAAATAGAAATAATACTTCAAGGTGAATCTTTATGTACCACCCCTTCTTTTAAGTGGTACTTGTAGGTGCTTGTGATGCCATTGCTTGTTAAGTATTCACAATTTAGGAAGACAGTGTGTACGGTTTTCCTTTTCACTTAAGGCTTATCTCCTACTTTTTACAGATGATATCCTCAGTAAGCTGATAGTTATTATTCCTTCTTTCAGACTATATAGTACAATACCATCAGGTGTATTTAAACAAACATAGTAAACATGAAATCAGTTTTTCGTGATTTTTTTTTTTTTTTTTTAATATGGAATCTGGCAGTTGTTTTCATATATTTGAATAATTTAAATTTTTTATTACATGTATATTAGATATGAGTCTATAAGAAAATCTTTCTACTAGACAATCTTCTTAATAATTGAAAAATGTGCCACTAAATAATAATTTTCTCCCCATAATTAGTGTTTAGAAAGAGCCATGAAGTTTGCATTTGAAGAGTTCCATCTATGGTATCAGTTTGCATTGTCCTTGATGGCAGCAGGAAAAGTAAGTTTAAACTTTTCCATATAATACTTGTATTGATGGCATTTGATGACAATGTTTAGCACTTCCATAACTTTCATCTTTAGTGTTTTTGAAAATAATTCTAATCCTTAAATCAACTAAATATGCCATACTCCTGAATTTATTCCTAGTGCTGTACAAAGAGTGTTATTATTTGAATTGTTTCTAACTTAGGTGATGATAACGACTATCTTGTCAATAATCTTAAAATAAGCTGATTGAATGCAAGTAGTGAATTGTACCAGATCCTATTATCCTGTAAAACTTGTTTAAGTGTGCTTTTGATGACTTAATTTATTTTATACTTAGGTACAAATTAATGCTGATTCGTGATGCTCTTGTTTTGGTTTTTTTTTTCCTTTGGAAATTTCTGTCTTTATCATCTTCTTATATTGCTGCCTTTGAGACTGTGTATTCTGTGCAAATGATGGATTTAAGAAAAAAAATTATATAACCTAGGAATTTAAGTTTTTGGAGGCACTTTTCTGTTTTCAGTTCTTTTTGCTTTTCCCTGTCATGTTGCAGAAAATAAATGACATTCATTATGTAATGTAAACAACTATTTTTCCAAAATATCATTCTCAATGGGGATATTTTACTTACTTTCAGTAGGGAGGAAGGGAATGTATTTTCCCTAGAAAATATTTTAGCAGCACATTGGTTCTGAAGAGACTTGGATCTTCTTCCAACTCTATTTACTTCAAGCTATCTTCCAAACTGTGATTGGATGGAAGCAAATAAGTTAAAAAAAAGAGGAACAGGGCTATTCTATCTTCTATCAGACCTATTCCTATGTGCTGTTTTAAGGTCCCAAAGAACACCAAAATGCTGCTTGTTCACAAAACTCTGTCCTGTTCCTTCTCTTTCATTTGCCTGGCTCAAGTGCTGTGAATTTACAGGCCTAGCAAAGTTTTAAATGCACCTCAAAACTGTTTTCTCAGTAGTGTACCATTGGAATTACATTTTTAGCAAATATTTCTCTGGGGATGCTTAATGGTAGTTCATAGGAGTTAAATAACAACAGCAGTGCCTAAAGTCTTGCCCTTCACTGGCTTGAGGAGTTGTGACAAATTGTCAACAAAATGTGTAGTAATGTCTCCTTCACATGGGAAAAATAAAGTAAATAACAGAAATAGGAATTTTCTATCTGTGAAACATATTTATGCTTTTAGTAATTTCAATGGAAAATGTTTTAAACAGTCTGCTCGAGCTGTTAAAGTCTTGAAGGAATGTATACGTTTGAAACCAGATGATGCAACTATTCCGCTCCTTGCTGCAAAGCTCTGTATGGGATCTCTGCACTGGGTAAGCTTTGCCCTTCTGTCTTCTCAGCAAGACCTGTGCTAAAATCTTGATTTAGGGATGTAACAAATACTTTTTCACAGTGATTGCATGCACATATCTAGAAACACAGCACAGATATGTATATACACATGTACATCCCTGTTTGAATGGCTAATTTGAAATATTTGACAGTGGTTATGTTTATCAAGGCAGCATATTTTGATACTGGTCTAAGGCATAGCTTAAAATATATGAATATTGAAACACAGTTGGAAGACAGAGTATAAATACAACTTCTGTTTCCTTTCTGCAAGAGGAAAATTACTTTTTGGAAGATAATGAGACAAATCTCTTATAATCAAGAAACTTCTGGTGATACCCTGTTTGCAGGCAGCTGTGGTTTATGAATTTGTAGTAGGGACAATTGAGTTGTATTTTAGATAAATTTGAAATTGGTGTATCTGTACAAAAACATTAAAGTGATCAAAGATCATCATGTTGTTTTCAAGATACTTGTGTAATTTCTAGAAGAATGAGTATGTTTAGAAAAGAAGGAAGAGAAGTAAAAGGTTGCAATCAGAAACTGAGAGAGTGATGTAGTAACAGAAACATGACTTGTTGAGGCTGACAGAAATACAACCTTAATTAAGGTAGATCCTTCTTCTGTAAATTGTTCCCTGTGGATTGAGTCCGTATGGAGTAGCTTACTGTACTTAGCATTTACATTTACTGGAATGGATTCAAATGTGCTTTTTTTTCTTTCCAGATTATTAACTAGTGTGCTAGCACGGGTGTGCAGTTAAACCTTGATTTTTACATGTTTCTCTGTTTATGAGTTTGCATGCATTCAGCAATACAGTGTTCGAAGCAGAGTTCTGCATGGATATACTGTTTTTTTTCAGGGTTGGAGCCATAGTTCTTGTGATTGATTTTCCTAAGTAAATGGTTCATTTACTTAGTCATCAACTCTATTTAAAGGTGCAAAGAACTCTATTTAAAAAGTGTGGAAACATTAGATGATATATATGGATCAGAAGTACCTTTTTTATTAAAATAAAAAGAAAAAGAAAAGGGGCAAAAACACAGTAAGTGTGTTATATGTCAGATTTCTCTCAACCATAGGAACAGCTGTTTCAGTTTAAAATCTGTGTTCTTTACTCAGTATTTAGCAAGAATACTATGTCTAATGAAAAATGAAATAGTCCTTCAAAGCAATCATGGCTGAAATTTTAACAGGTTTGGTGTGTGTAATACACATTATGACCATTCTTATAATTAAAATGTAAGATTTAGCTAGTTTTTAGACTTACATGGATGTTTTGTAATATTTTCAGTTGGAAGAAGCTGAAAGATTTGCCAAAACAGTTGTTGATCTTGGGGACAAAACATCAGAGTTCAAAGCAAAAGGCTACTTGGCACTGGGATTGACTTACAGTCTGCAGGCTACTGATGGTAAGATAAAAATAAACATTCACATTAGGAAATTCCCATGCTGCCTAAAAAAGGACACCTGGCAGAGTGGTAGACATAAAATTAAAGCTTCTGTGTGCAACCATTTTTTCAGTCAATGTATTAAAGCTTCTTCAGTTAGCGTGTGGAATGAAATCTCTTCATCATTCATATCACTGATTAAATATATCCTTTTTAGCATCTTTACGAGGGATGCAAGAGGTCTTGCAGAGAAAGGCTCTTCTTGCATTTCAGAGGTAAGTGGGTGTTGATCTTTTCATTTCGTTCTGCTATATGTAGTGCAAAGCTTTTATTATGTGCTAAAAAGAGCGACTTGTAAAAGATTGTGTAATGACAACTTCACCTCTGGGAGTCTCCTGTCATGAGAACAGAATGTATTTCTTTAGCATTTATTTTCATCATTTTCTGTCAGCATTATCTAAATTGATTTTTAAGGATTTCCTTTTATTTCAAGACATTTGTGTTGCTCTCTAGTGTAAAATATTTGCTCAAATATTCTGATCTAGAAGGAAAAAACACACGATGTAGGACTTCAAGTCACGGTTCAATGTGATAGTGTTCCTAAGAGCTGGCCACTGATCAGATTGTATAGGAGGCTTTTGCAATTATCTCTGTAGAAGCAGAGCAATGTTTGAGGCCCTGCTGCAGAGGGTGAATTCTGAGAGTTAACTTTTTGGATGACTCAAAGCCCCATCTAACCTGGCCTTGAACATTGCTGTGGATGGGGCCCCCACAATTTCTCAGCATATTCCAGTGCCTCACCACCCCCATGGCGAAGCATTTCTTTGTAATATCTAATCTAAACCTACTCTCAGTTTGAGGACACTACCCTTTTTCCTATCCACACATGCCCTTGTAGAAACCTCCTCTCCAGCTCTCCTGTAGGACCCCTTTAGGTACTGGAAGGTGCTGTAACATCTTCCTGAGCCTTCTGTTCTCCAGGCTGAACAATCCCAGCTCTCTCAGCTTGTCTCTAAAGGAGACGTGCTTCAGCCCCCTGGTCATTTTTGTGGACTTACTCCAGCAGGCCCACATCCTGCCTGTGTTCAGGACCCCAGACCTGGATGCAGCACTCCAGGTGGGTTCTCATGAGGGTGAAGGAGAAAGGGAGAATCACCTCCCCTGCCCTGTGGTCATATTTCTTTTGATGCAGCCCAGGACATGGTTGGCTTTTTGGGCTGTGAGAGCACATTGCCAGGTCATGTAAATATTCAGCTTCTTATCACTGTGAAATTATTCTTTCTCAATCTCTGTTCAAATATTGTTGCTTGGTAGTGTGTTATGTTGTCTTCCACCCAGTATATGTATCAGTCGTGCCCACTTTCTCTACCACATCTGAAAAATAAATGTTTTCCAGGAGATGGAAGCTGAAATTCTCCATCTCCTACACAGTTTATAAAGCAAGGAGCCTGTACTGGACTCAGTATTTTGATGTGCCTTTTCTTGTAGATAATTTTTTTGTGGATTTTAAAATCACCTACCTAGAGGGCCAATTCCTGAAGAAATGGAGGTCCTGAAGTAATACAGTTACATTTTGGACCCTTGCCTGAGCCAGATTACAAGACTTACCGATTTGTGATAGTGGCCATTCAATAAAGTGCTTGTTGCTCTCTTCACACAGTACTGAGGGGGTGTTCATTTCAGTAATTCTTTTCTTTCCTTTTCTTTCCTTTCCTTTCCTTTTCTTTCCTTTTCTTTCCTTTTCTTTCCTTTTCTTTCCTTTTCTTTCCTTTTCTTTCCTTTTCTTGCCTTTTCTTGCCTTTTCTTTCCTTTTCTTTCCTTTTCTTTCCTTTTCTTGCCTTTTCTTGCCTTTTCTTGCCTTTTCTTGCCTTTTCTTGCCTTTTCTTGCCTTTTCGTGCCTTTTCGTGCCTTTTCTTTTTTTCCTTTTCCTTTTTGGAAGACTTTCAGTGCTTTTCCTGTGGTTGGTGTGAATTGAAGTTTCACAGAACTCACCAAATGGTAGATAGATAGTAACAGCTTTATTCGTTCACTGTCTGAAGCTTGGGTGACTGAAGAAGCACTCTCTAAGTTAAAATCTCTTGTGCTTGCCTAGTATTGCTTAATTCATGAATTTAAATTTAAAAAAGGACTGGTCCTGGACCCTGTTAGGCTTTACCTGTGCCTCTAATCTCCAATTTACAGGTGAAGTTAACAAAAAATGGAACTGCCCTTTAATAACTTAAAACTGCTTTGAAGCTTGCTGGGTGTAGTTGCTAAACTAATGGATCTATGCAGCTCTTTGGACTTGAGAAGACAGAAATACACAGGTCAGAAGCAGAAGGTTCTCTGTGGGTTTAGTGGTTTAAAGGTCAATTTTGTTTCTTCTTCCCAATGGAAGTGACTCACTAGATGTTCCAAAGATGATTATTACACATCATAGTTCTAAATGAGCCTCCATTAAAAGAATGCAACGAATGTAAATAAAACAAATAGTTCTGGACTTCCTGCCCAGTACTTACTACACATCATTTTGGGGTACAGCCATAATTTTTTTTTGTCCTTATGCTCAAGTATCTCCCTGCTAGAAAGCTCTTACCTTGCAGCAGAAAAATTGTACTACAGGGTGAAATAGAAGCGTGTATTACAAGAACAATTTCTGTAAGATAGTGATTAAGACTCAAAGTGTACATTTGACCAAAACATTAAAAAGAAGAGAACAAACAGAATTTTTTTAAAAGGTGGGGAAAAGTTGTTCTTTTTTTTTTTGGTGTTAGTAACTAGAGTTACTTGCAACAGCAGTAGTTAGAAATGAAGAGTGAATAATGAAAAAAATCTTGGTACTCTTGGGCAGCTTAATGCTTTTGTCCATGAAAGTTCTGTTTGTAAAAAGATCAACACAGAATTCTTCATCTGAACTTCAAACATAGGTTCATGAGGAGTCAGATCTTATGCAGCCTTTTACTGTAATGCTGTGATAAAGAAGCTCTCCAGCATGGATTTCTTTTACACTACAACATAACAAGTAAATCCAGCTGGAGCTGGCCACAAGCGGTGTTCCCCACTCAGTATTGTGGCCAGCTTTCTTTAATATTTTATCACTGATCTGGACAAGGGAATCAAGTGTACCCTCAGTCCTTTCACACACAACATCAAGTTGGGTGGGAGGATAGGAAGGCCCTGCAGAGGGATGTGGACAGGCTGGATCCATGGCTGAAGGTCATGGACCAGTGGTAGGAGGTTCAACATTGCCAGGTGCCAGGCCCTGCAGGGGGTCACAGCAAGCCCAGGGCACTGCAAGCTGGGGGCTGGGAAGCTGTCTGCTGGAAAAGGACCTGCGAGTGCTGGTCAGCAGCAACATGAACCGGCATGTGCCCAAGTGGCCAAGAAGGCCAATGGTATCCTGGCCTGGATCAGCAATAGTGTGGCCAGCAGGACCAGGGCAGGGACTGTCCCCCTGTACTGGACACTGGTGAGGGCACACCTTGAATCCTGTGCTCAGTTCTGGGCCCCTCGTGACAAGGAAGACATTGAGGGGCTGGAGTGTGTTCAGAGAAGAGCAACAGAGCTGGGGAAGGGTCGGGAGCACAAATCCTGTGAGAAGCTGCTGAGGGAGCTTGGAGTCTTTAGCGTGGAGAAAAGGAGGCTCGGGGGGAACCTTATTGCTCTCTACAACCACCTGAAAGGATGTTGTAGCCAGGTGGGAATTTGTTCTCCCAACTAACAAATGACAGGATGACACAAAATAGCCTCAAGTTGTGCCAGGGGAGATTTAGATTAGATATTAGGGAAAATTTCTTTGTGGAAAGGGCTGTCAAGCATTGGAACAGGTTGCTCAGGAAAGTGGTGGAGTCACCATCCCTTAAAGTATTTAAAATGTGGGTACGGCACTTGAGGATGTGATATAGTGGTGAACATGGGGGTGGTACTGTGTTGTTGGTTGGACTTCATTATCTTAGAGGTTTTTTCCAACCTGAAGGATTCTATGATAGCAAGATGCTCTACTAACTTACTCTCAAAGCAACTCAAAGCCAAGAACTGGCTTCCTAGGAGACTTACTGTGCTGGAATGAAAATATGCTTAACCTTACTGATTTTGGGAGTGAACAAAACTCTCATCTACTGTGCTACTATGTCTTTGCGTTCTGCACTTCAGAATTATCCTGCCACAATCAGTGTAATTGCTTGGGTACTTCTCATGCGTTGATATAATCCATCTCTTTAAAGGTGTAGTGTTCTGGTGATTTCATGTTTGGGTTTTTTTTTCCCCTTTTTTTCTGTAAGAAAACTTAATGTAATGAATTTTTATTATAAATATTCTAAATAATGACATCTAGTGTTTGTTTAGGACTATAATTTATTTGAAGAATAATTTTATATTAAAGATTTATTTTTAAGATTTATGCTGAAATGACATAATTGTTTTCTATTAAAAATGATTTTTTCATGTCCCAAGGTACTTCCTTTAAATCAAGGATGGTTGAGAAGTATAAGAAAAGTTCCTGGAATGAACACCACTTATATAAAAATATGAGTATACATGTAGTGAAGAGATCTGAATATGAATGAATGAATATATATGCATTTGTGGGTGTGTCTAACCTGTCTGAACAGGGGGAAAATTCATTTTTTGTTTTGTTTCTTTGTTTTTAAGGGCTCACAGTTTGTCTCCAACGGATCATCTGGCAGCATTTTACTTGGCACTACAGCTTGCCATATCCAGACAGGTTAGTTATGTTTTAAAAGTCCAGCATCATGCTGTCATATGAAAATTAAAATTTTTATCTGTTGATGGATACAGATGAAGATCTCTTCACTGAAAACCTGGTTTTCCTTGTGTACATATTCGTATATATGGAAAAAACCCTGAAATACTCTCTCCAACCACCTTCAGTCTTATGCAGTTCTCCAGAGTTCTGCCAATGTTTCCAGCTCTAGAGTCAGAAATAAGACAGAAGTAATTCCACTTACTTCAGCATTTATGTTGCTAGACCAAGAGGAAAAAAAAAGTCAATTTTTACTGTGTTTTTACCTATTATGTGTAATCTCTGTCAGATCCTGGAGAGTGGAGCTCTTGAATCTAGTCTTTAATGATCTTGACAGTGCTTAAATCTTGAGTACCTGCTACTATCCATGCCCTTCCCAAACACTTGTATGAGGCTTGGTTATTGTGAACAAAATTACAAAAAGCTGTTTAAGAAAAGAGGAAAATATTTTAATGCTATAAAAGAGACCAGAGCTTAGTCCAACTGGTACAGCTGTTATGTTTAAGGTATTCTACCATACATCACATGAATTTGGATAATATGGAACTGCTTTGTATATCTTGGTGAGCCTCTTCCTATGTCCTGTTTATTTCACAAAGTAGCTCTGAGCACAGTTATTTACATTCTCTAGGTGACTACTTTTCCTTGCTAATGAGTAGCACAGACCTTGGACTATGTCACGTTAGAGTGGAATGGATTGTCACTTTACTAGTGCAAAATGTTTCTGAGTAGCAGGCTGTGACTGTAGTTCTGAGTTCCAAAATTCTCGTGTTGCTTTATTAAATTTCCTGGGTTTAACACTTACTGTACTTATTTTGAACAAAACCACATGCAGCTGAGGAGATAATGAAATTCTACATAAAGAGAAGTTACTGTTGCTGTCTAACTGTACATTTTAGTTCAGCATTATGATTAAAATACTTTCAAAATCATGTAGAAATACAGGCAGGACTTGAAAGAGAATAGGAAGCGAATATTTCAAGGTGCTGAAGGGAACTGTTTTATAAAAACATATATCTTACTTTCCAGGGTTAATATATTATTTAGTTTTCAGTGTTCATTGTAGAGCATCAGGCCCATTTTAAGCTTCTTAGTGTCTTACGGGAGTGTATAGAATTCTACATGTTATCTGGGTGAACATTTTGAAAATTTTATGAATGTCAATCAAGTAAAAGGCAATACTTCTAATAGTGGTGCTTTCTTCTTCTGCCTTTTTGTTTTATTTTTTTTTTTAAATCAGATACCAGAAGCTTTGGGTTATGTTCGTCAGGCTCTGCAACTACAAGGAGATGATGCCAACTCTCTTCATCTCCTTGCACTCTTGCTATCAGCCCAGAAACACTATCATGATGCTTTGAATATCATTGATATGGCCTTGAGTGAATATCCAGAGAATTTTATGTGAGTGAATGTCATGTTTCCTTTCTACGCTTTCTCTCGTATTTATTTTTCCTGGATTCTCATCTCATTCATTTCAAGAGGGAATGGATTTGAAGATTGGTCTATTTTTTATTTCCAGCAGTCTTTCTTCCTGCCCATTTAATGCAAGTCTGCTTATTAAAGGCTTGTTAAACAGTGATTAAGGAATTTGTTTGGAAGGGAGATTATAGCTGGATAGTTGATCTTGTTTTGTTTTTTTCTACACTCTCTGTGTAGATAATTTCTCCCTGTTGCATGCTTTATAGTATGTTTGTGTCTTCTGTTTTTATACAGTATTCCAAGAATGATAAACAGGACTTTACTATTAGCTAAGGTAGATTTATCTCATCCTACTGATAACTCTATGGATATTGTATGGAACCTGTTTTGTAAAGTACATCATAAAACAGAGAATCTTCTCTTTTGCTTAGATAATAACCAGTCATCTGAAGTTGGCTGATGGATAACTAAAGTGAACAGGGAAGAAGCATGTTTGCTAAATGTTCTCTTGTTTAGGAAAGAAATGATTCTTTCTGTTTATTTTTTGTATTAAATACACCTTATAATACATTTGGATTTTGTACTTTTGTAAGGTTTTTTTTGTTTGGTTTCTAAAAAAAATTTATTTTCTTACAAAAATCTAATAAAATTCTTTATAGGAAAATATCTCAAGGACAGCTTCCATTAACTTCCAGTCTTCCACTTTGATGCTTTACTAGCTGTCACTAAGGTTGTAATTCATAATATTACACATATCCTACATGCTTATTTGGAAAATTTTTGAAGTATCTCTTTCTTAACTTCTAAATGACTGGCCTATATAATAAATTGTTGTTACATCAGCATACCAGAAAAATATGATTTAAGTATTATTAGTTTGAAAATAGAGACTATAGTAGTTTTCCTTCCTGTTCTTGCCATTTCGTGTCTCCTTTCTGTAAGGTACTATTGCCTTTTTCCTCACAAATCTAAGACCTCTGTTGATATCACCTCCTGTCAGAATTTCTGAGCCTTGCAGCCAGTTCTGTGCAACTGCCTTTGTTGCTTTTTGCTGTATCTCACTTTCAAGTTTACCCACATACCTATGACTTGTCTGGGTTCTTCTCAGGGGTTTCTATACATGTTTCACAATTTGAGCACTATGTAGCAGTTTCTTTATCAAGCCTCCTCGTGCTTTTCTCGGGACTGAGCGGCTTGTTAGTAAGTGAAGGTTTGAGAGTGTCTTGGGGTGATGTTATGATAATCCTGTATTCCCTATCGTTTGTGTATATGCCTAGAAATGTGGTCCTGTTTTGCCGCGCCCGGCAGTTTCTCTTGGCTGCTGGATGCAATTAAAGCTACAGGACCACATTTCTAGGCATATACACAAACGATAGGGAATACAGGATTATCATAACATCACCCCAAGACAGAGACCCCAATTGAAGTATCAGCTACCTAATTTTATACCCTATTATTGTTAAAGACAAAGATGATCAAAGCACTATTTGACTGTAATCTTCTGTCTCTTCTCGTTTCATCTTCTGCCACTTAGTGGCATTGTAAATAACATAGATGCAACTGCTCTGCATCTCAGAGTAGTAATAATCCAGAAGTATTTCTGAAACTGTAGTTTCAGAACTCCCTATTGTAATAAGAGAACTCCCTATTATATTGATCTCTGTTGTAATGAGAGAACAAAGGTTCATTCAGTAAAATGTTTAAAATTGCTCTTGTGAGCATTCAAAAGGTATTTATGGGTTTTTCAAATGTGGTTCATAGCCTTTCCAGAGTAGTTTATATGGCAACTCTGGTTAAACATTGTCTGAGTTGTTCATTACAGTACTGATCTTTGTATTAATGTAATATATATATATATATATATAAAAATCATATGGGTCATAATAGTGGTTCTAAATTGTTGGTCCTGTTTTATAATACAGACTCTGTAGTCACACAGTGTACTGTGTTACAGTCTACTGGTACAGATCAGGGAATTGGAGAGGCATATCTTGGCAGTAGGAATAACCGTCAGATGCAGCAACAAATGCTGAAGAATCCAAGGTGAAACAGTTATGTCTCTCTAGAAAGTCTTTTAGAGTCTCATTTTTTGTGCTGTCAAGTTCCCAGAGAAGTTGAGAATATGATTGAGATTTCTTGTCTGCTCTCTGCAATTGATACTGACAGCCAGACAGGCACATCTGGTCAATAATATAAATTTGGATTGATTCCATCATCTAACTGGGTTATTTTTGCAAGGATTTATCAGCTTTTGAAAACTATCTGGTGCTCTTGAAATGGCTGACAATGTGTATATGCATATATATAAAATACAAAACACAACTGCTTAGTGTATTGCTGAGTCCATTTTCTTATTTTGCAGCTTCTGTAAATAATATAATCCCATGGTATTTCCTAGTAAACTGGAAAGAGATCCTCTTCTGTTCTTCCAGATCTTGCTAATTTTTAGATACACTGAAACATTTGATTATTCACCTGTGGTGCTTTATTGGCTTTTGTAAACACTTCAGATATCTTTATGCTTTATCTTTCAGTTATCTCTGCAATCCAGTAAGCTAAATACTACAAGAGTTTTCTTGGTATTCTCTGTATTTCTGTCAGAATCCTTTACCCCAGCTTTATCCAAATTGATACTTCGATGGCTTTGCAGCCATAATAAATCTCTAGACTTGGAAATATTAAAGTAAAACATTTTGCTTGTGATTTATGTTATTTCTTATTTCTTTCATTTCTTGTGCATTATTCCTATCTGCATACCTCTATGTGCTGTAATTGCCTTGCTGCACTGAGTGCTGTTGTGCTCTCTCCACAGCTGTATATTCTTTTCGTTTTGCATTTCTTTAAAAAGAGTCTATGTTTTCAGAAGTTTAATACTGCATCTTTGTAAAATGCCAGAGGTTGCAAGGAACTCATAGGATACACCATGAGTCATGCTGAGAAGTGGCAACTTTCCAGCACTCCTCTGTTGTAATCAATTAGAAAATACGTTGTTTGTCAGTTTTTTACATTTGAAAACCTGGTGCATTCCTAGAGTTCGTGTTCAATATTTGAGTGTACAGCAAGCATAGCTTCGGATCTACAGTTAGTGTTAACCTTCTTGCACTTATAAAGCTAGAGAGCTGGCCAATCAGATCATGGTTTTGCCCTGGGCATCTTAGGTCAATAAGTAGAAAGAAATTCCTCAGAGCCAAAAAATTCTGTCCCATCATTATCTAAAGAAGTGGAAGGAATGAGCAAACACATTGGGCTGTTAGCAGCAAGGTATAGCTTTTTCTTTGTATAGAGAGTTGATTGTTTCTCCTGTTTCCATTATATAGGCAGGATAAAGATGCAGTTTGCACTGAGATCTGAATAGGTATTGGGAAAACTATTGGCAAAAATCTAAGAAACCTCTAAAAGTGAAATAGATATGTAGTAATGGTTTTTTTCAGAGATAATAAAAAAGGAAGTTATTTGCTGAATATCTATAGCACTGCTATCTCAAACTTCTTGTAAGCTTAAATTGCTAGGTTGTAGACACTGCTTATAAAGAAATCAGCTTTGTGGATACAATCAGTCTCCTTTTAAACTCTAGCTAATTTTTGAAACCTCTTGCAATCTGAGCATGCTTTAAACCAGGGACAAAAGATCTCTAGACAAAAGATTACTGCACAGATTAAGATACTGAACAGATTATGAATACTGTACTTTAATGAGATGGGTGGGAATAAGGTGCCAGCACCAAAAAACCTAAATAGTTAATCCAAATCAGGTGGTACTGTGTTTCAATACATTTAAAGTTAAGGTTTCTCCTTTCATTAGACAGCTTGTCCCAGTAGTAGAAATGTGAAGTTTGGTTCTTCTCCAGTTTGACAGGATTTGAACCCACAAATGATGCAGATCAGAGTCCTAACCATCAAACTATGTGGGAAGATGGGTGAGACGATCCATTTCTCCTCCTGAAACAGAAGCAGGAATGTGCTGCCCTGAATGCAAAGAGGGTAGGCAGGAAGGAGCCACAATATATCCTAAATTGCTAAAATACTTAGCTGTGAGGGGGCTTGAGGTCTCAGTTTCTTGGGTTTTCCTTGAGTTTTATTTATATTAATCCGGTGATTTCCCACTCTGAACGTGTAAGCAGTCCCAGAGGTGTACATTACAGTCTGAGGGTGTGTTCAAGGGGATGCAAGATAAGGGTGGTTGTGTTGCGTTGGTTCATATTGGGCTTGTATATCTTGTGCAATATATACAATTGCAATATATGTGCTGTTACCTGAGGAACCTTATTTACAAACTCCATTATTATTGCCTGGTTTTTTTATCTGCTTGTTACAAGGAATTTACATCTTAGTGGTGTTTTGAATGATGTGAAATCCTGAAACAACACTTCTGTCTGTTTTTAATTCATGATTAGTCAAAAGTAGGTTCTCAGTCAAGGGAAACAGTCATGTTTCCTAGCAAAATACTTGGGACATTGTTTTCTTAATCTTAACTGTTTGGGGTTCCCTTATTATTTCAAATGTCGGGGCACTTAAAGATGAATATAGTGCCTACAGTTAGTGTAATTAGGCAAAATAAATAGTAAATTGCTAATTTTATGCTGTAAATTGGAACTGCAATGGATAGCAGCTGACAAGGTTTTAAAGTAGCAGAAGTAGGGAACAGCAGATGGGTTATTTGAGGAGTGCAAGCATGTTATTTTAATGTTAAGTACACTCAAAAAGGAAAGACATATGGTAACAGGTTTGAAGACAACTGAAGACTAAGTTCACAGTTTAAACATTTACATTTCTTGAAGTGTGATGGAAATTTTTTTCATCCAAGAATATTTCACAGAAGCATCAGGCCAATATGTCATTCCTCTGAAAACTATTAAATCTTTTCCTCCCTAACCCTCAAGGGCTCTTTTGAGCTACATTAGATTTCCCAGAATCACAGGGCCTTTTAACATCCCTCTCAGTTCAGTGAGTAACAAACTCGTTTCCTTCTTGGAGATGTCCAGGTGGGCATAAAAGAACTGGTTGGTACAGGCAGTGTAGGATGATTCATGTGTTTTGTGGGACAGGAAGATATTTATCAGCTAAAGGAAACAGACTGCCCTATTCTGCTTTCCCGAGGTCAGTTGTAGTTGCACTGCTGTGTGTGGTTGCTGGTAAAACTTGAGCTTTGGTGGGGTTTTTTCCTTGTTAAATAGAGCACTGGGAATTATTTGAGGAAAGGATGGTAATATAAGATTGGACAAGAAGAAATGGTGTGCCATGCTTGCCAAAATCATGTCTTTCAGGTTTGTATATGCATTCTTGTCAACGTTTGACAACATACTTTTACAGATCCATTCCATTTTGATCCTGTTTACACTGGGAGTTGAATTACTTCTCAAGAATGATTTTTCTGTAAGTCATGAAAGACAGTATCATTTGCTTGTGTTTTTTCTTTCTATTCTGGGCTCTTCTACCTCACTCCCCCACCCCCCTTCCCCTTTGGTTATTGTTATATGCTTTTACTGAATGGTCCATTAAAAAAGACATTGTTGATAGGTAGATATTACTTTATATAACAAATTGGTCATTGGCCTCAGGGTCTTATCCCTGAATTATATTTGCTAGGCTGTAGATTCTTTGAAACTTGATTGAAAGAGTCCCAGTTTGGGTCATGAGCTGGCTGCTGCAGGGAATTCAAGGCAGGCAAACAAAAAGTTTTCAAGTATAACTAATTTGTTCTGGCTTTAGTCAGAAACTATCTTCATTATAATTTGGAGATTTACATTTTCTTGAGGACATTGAGTTCATAATATGGAATACAGTGTACGTACACTGCACCAAAAATCACAGGTCTGACTGTTTGGGAACAGATATTGGGGAATAATAGGGTGCAAGGAAGGCCATCCAGTGGATGCCAAATATAGCTATTCATGATATTCACAAAATTGTGTTATTTTGGGGCTTGAGGGCTGGTTTTGTTGCTTCTTGTGCTTGCTTGAGAGTCATGCTTCAAATAGCAATCTGAACAGCCTGTTTTTACTGCATTCATGTTTTTGTGTGTATATGGGCTTCCCAGTACTTGGGAAGGGAAGGTTTGGTGATTGACTGAGAAACAGTTTAGGACACTTATTTTTTATGACGTTAAATGATTTTGTGGAGCTTTTACACAAACTAGATTTGTTTGCTTGACTTTCTGTTGCTAGAGTTGGGCATTTAGTGATTTCAAGGTACTTACAAATTATGACTTTTCATGTTTTGTAATGAACTATTTATATTTATGTCTTTCCTGATAATAAAACTCTCCTTGAATACTCAAAATGGAGTAGACTGACTGTGCAGTGGTTAACCTTGCAATGGCAGCAGACATCTCTAAATTTCTTTCTGTACTTTGATTATCACGGTTGCATCTAAAATCACTGAATGTGTAAATACATCCTTTGTAAAACTATATATCTTTCCTAGTCTGTCTAGTTTCATGTTGTCATTCTCCCTGTAGGTTAAATTTTTACAATTGTGTCACTTTGTATTTTGGTAATAAGGCAGGTATTTGGGAGTTGAGCACTGTGAAGCTCTAAGCTTTCTACAACAAGTTTTAAAGGGACAGCTGTCAAACTGCATGCTTGAATTAATAGTTTGAAGCCAGGAGGATCAATTCTTAAACTCCCCTGACTGTCTATATATTCAAAGTTCCTAAAATTACTTTACTTTTTATATTAATACAGGTTTAGCTAAAGCATACCTTCCAGAGGACTTCCAATCTTGATAAGAACACATCAAAACCTGGGGAAACCAGTGCAGCATGTGGTAGCTCGTTTCACTGTCGGAGTTGCACTCTTCATTAAGACTACATTTTTGTTTTTAATTTGAATTGATCCCTTATTGGTTTCTTTCCAGCCATTGATTTTTTTATCATGATTTGCTAAGCCCTCTGCAATCCTGGTGACTTCATTCTTTTGATGGAGCTTCTCTAGTAGGACCACCTCCAAACATCCTCTCTGATCAGAATGTCGCTGTGCTTGCTGGCAGTAAGGGCATGTTCTCCAGCCTTCCACTTATTCCTTGCACCGTAGCCAGTTTTCATTGCATGTGAATGAGAACTGCACAAAATATTTCAATATCATTTATTACTTCATTATACAGAGAAGCACCCTGCATCATGTCTCTTGGAAAGGGTTGTGTTAATTATTTTGAGAATAATTCCTTCACTGGGGACTTTTATTCATTCTTACTTGCTTCTTGCTTAGTTATTTTTATGATGTGTTTCCACATATAGATTGCAAAGGCTGTATTTGTTCAAATAGCTATGTATTTCATTTTTAAAAAGAAATTTGGCCTGACAGCTATTAAGCCGTGCTGCTGAACAGTTTGTTGAGAAAGTTTTCTACTGTGTTTTAGTAGGATATTTTCATTAGGAGGGTATATTACATGTAAATTAGAGTCCTGTTGTGTTCAGTTGAAATTCCCAAGTGCAGGATTTCAAGGCACTCAGCCCTACCTTCTTCTAAAAGAAGCTACTAAGTTGCAGACAGTAAACTATTGTCAAAATCTGGACTGTGAGACATAAACACTGGGAACTTCAGGGTTTTCTTCTAATTTTAACCTTTTTCTTCTAAACCATTTATTTATGAGTAATTGGAAGATTTTTAGAAGTGCACTTGCTCACAGCATGTACTGACATAGAGAGAACTGACTATGCCAAGGTTTGGCTTCCTCCGATTTCCTCGTTTCTCTCATATTTCCTGTCAGCCATCAGAAGCTTTTCCTATGTATGTAATTGTTGAGTGCAGGGCATGACTTGCTAACTCATTATTCAGGAAAGGTCAACAGATTTTGATCCTTACAAATAATCAATTTTTAATAATATTTGTTCCACCTTAATTTTGTGCATTCTGTGTACTGCTTTCCCACTTCAATTATTCAGTGGGGTCTCACAGTTAACCTGATTTAATTTGCACAAGCAGTTGACACTATGATACTTTGTTAAAGAAATTAGATAAAACTGTATGAAGTATGCATGTGAATGTAAGTTCTACATGACCATATTTATTTTTTTTCCTTAAATTCAGATCACATGAAAAGAAGTCTTATATTCGCTGTTGAAAAGAAGTTTATTTTCAGAATTCAGCATCTTTCACGTTACATTCTGCATCATCCTTTTTGTGATTTTTTTTTTTTTTTTTTTTTTTGTGTAGAATTTTTGTCAAACTAGTTAGTGTAAGATTTTATAAGCGATTTGATTAGACTTGGTGAGGGCTTTTTTGTGGGGGGGGTTGTCCTTTTGATTGTTTTTGTGGGGTTGGTATTGTTTGGGGTTTTGTTTGCTTTTTCAACGTAGTGCCTGGTATTAAAACCAGAGCAACTTCTTTTGAATTCTTCTACCATTCTAGGATTTGAAGTTGTGGGATCTATCAAATAAGCACTTAAATGTGAAAAATGAAATATATAACTCCACACAGAACTGGTATTTGTCACATTTCTTTTATGCTCTTGTAAATAACAGGCTATATATCAGAATTGATTATATATAAAGTTTATTATTCTAGTTAAGCTATTGTAGAAATTGATGTGGTTTTCAGGGAGATCAAGCTGTTGTTTGGTTCTTTGTGTGGCTTGTTTGTTGGTTGTACTCATATTCATGGGACTCCCAGTATATTAATTATTTCCTAACATTTTTAATAATTGATTGTCATGTAAAAAATACTGTTAGCTGAAGTTACTCTTAGCAAACTCTTAAATTATTTAGAAAGGTTCTCTTAAAACTTAGTAAGTTTACTCCAAGTAGGTTAAACATAAACCAAAGTAGTTGCATTTTTAATCCTGCATTCTAAGCAAGCAGATTTGATGCATCCTTTTAAATTTTGTTTTCCTAGGGTGGTTCTTAGGTTTCTCAGCAGGGCTTTTGGTGCTTTACACCATCATTTTCAAAGCACATACTTCTAAGTGTTATGTACAGCTTTTCCTTATGTTCTTCAGGCCCTGAACAATGTAAATAATTCATATAATAGGAGAATAATAATGAAGTTTGCTTTCAACACGAACTGAAAATAGAACAGTCTGATCAGTTGTGATCAGAGTATGGGGATTTGGACCCTTCAGATGAAGTCTAATGGAACTGTAAGTTTCCTGTAGGATGTTGCTTAGTCTGAAGGACTTTAGGTAGATTCCTGATTACCACTGCATTGAGTGACAGTGCTGTAGCAGGCATATCTGGGGGAAGAATCATAGATAATATGTCATGGTGCTAGATTTGAAGAAATAATCATGGAATGTAAGGCAGGTCTCATCTATGCAGCAGTGTATGAAATACAGATATCCAGCTATGGCTGATCCAAGCCATTGTGCTCTTAGGGTGCACAGCAACTGGTGGAAATCGCTAACGTCATCCCAAAAGCAAAACAGCTGGTTTTAAAATAATGCTTGAGGTGAGCAATACCTGGTCACTGAAAGAACTAAGAGTTCTCTGTATTAGTAGTGTTACTTGTCACATAGCAGAGCCCAGTCTTCCATACTTTGAATTTTTGCTTCATTCAACACGTTTGAAATACCTTCAATAGCTTAAAGCAGTACTGGACAAATTAACTCCTCTTGATCTCCTGACATTATAAAAGAGTTGCTATGGAAGGAAATTGGTTGTTGTAGCATCTTCAAAAAGTGAAACAGGCTGGATAAGAATTAGGACAATGATTGTGTTTTGGAGATTTACAAGTTCTTTGCTACAAATTACACAGGTTGGCTGGTAGAGAAAGCTTCAGATCATGGATTAATAGATTAGTTTGCACTGATTAGGAAATAAAGCAGCAGCAAGAACCTTGGATGTCACAAGGCCCTGTTGTTATAGTTGTTCTATCTATAATATTTTCATGAACATATCAGTTGTATTTTAAGAAGTTGGGTTATTGGCACCACTGCTTCTGTGGTCTATTAAGAAAAACCAAAACAACTGTGAGGAAGCAGTCTTTTCTACAACTTAATTTATGGTTTTGAGACCTAATTCCCACCCTTAGTGTTTTGATAGTCTGAATGGCCTTCAGATATACTTGTTTTTGTGGAAACAATTTCCTCTAGATATATTGTTATTTTCCCATCATGCTGGTTGTCTCATCTGTATTTGTAGAAAGAATTTGTACCTCTTCTTGGCTTTTTTTTCTGCTAGACTGACTAAATGAAGTACTTTTTGTACTCTGCAGTTTCCAGTCAGTGGATCACCCTCACAGCCTTTCTGCAGCTGCTCCAATTTAAAATTCCTCAAGTGTGTGTTTTTAACTGTTACAATGAGAATTACATGTAACATTCCAGGTGCAGTCTCACTGGAATATTGTACAATGGCGTGGTGTCTTTCTCCTCCTGTTCCAATGAGTTTGTCCCTGAATTGCATCTGGACTCTTCACAGCTCTGTTACCTTGATTAGTCCAGCTGTTAGGCAGCTCTGGTTTGCAATAATGGTGACACAGGTTGTTTGGTTCAATCTCTTTATTGAACTTGAGCAATAACCCCTTTTTTCTTTAATGGTATTATCGAATGGTCCTTCCCTCGTGACAAAAACATAGACAGTATAGATGCTGTTCCCCAATCATTACAGAAGTGATATTTTCTTTGAAGTTTTTACTTTAGAAAGGACAATCTTATGTGTCACTGTTTCCATAATTCTGAGAAACAGATTATTTTTGACTGCATTAACTTTAGTCATTCTTAAAGTGTTCCTAATCTCCATTTGCCATAGTTTTCATGTCTGAGACAACATAGATAAAGATTATGGTGAAGGTTGGGAGTCCATTCCCAAATATTTTTAATTTTCATCCCTGTTTAGTAAGCACATTTTCTTTTTTTCCCCTACTTTGATACAAAAGTCTTAAAAGACTATAACTTTATGTATAGTAAAATGTTCAGGTGTAGTTTAGCTTTGCTTTTTACTAATGTACGTAAGATGTGGCTTTCTGTGCTGATCTTTTTGTCCCCTGCCTGTCCCTGCTGTTCTTGACAGGATCTCTACGTGTTTCTGATTTCTTACTTGCACAGTCTTATCAATGATTGGCTTGCCACACATGGAGTTTTACTGATTCAATTTGAGACACAGATCCTTAAACATTTGAGCATCTTTGTGCTAAACATCAGGCTGCGTCTTGGATGTCTTTGCTAACCTTCACTGTCAAATTATTTGGGTGTATGCCACTGAAATTTAGAGACCTAGTTACAAACCCATTTGGGATTTTTCATTCTTTATTTAAATAAAAATCCAGTAATATATGGATTAGGTTATGAGTAGCTGTTTTATAATGTCCTCATTAGTTAGTGAGAACAGACTTCAAGTAATGGAGTCATTTGCTGCTTCAGTAGCTATTTCATAAATTTATCAGCTATTAGCTCCAAGAATAACCAAGTATTTCCACTAAAGAGTTTGATTTGTTCTCCATTTTGTGTCTGGGTAATTAGTCTCCTAAAATTATACAATTCACTTTATTTTTAGCAATGTTAAAGATGTGCATCCATAGCAAACACTGATGCTGAAACAAATGCCTTATTAGTCTGTCTTTAAAAGAACCTGTTCTACCTGCTTCCCTTCCCTGAAGGATTTGACCCAAACAGATTTCTGTTCTTATCTTTTATATTTATTCCACATCTCTGACACACATTGTCATAGTCTTCATTTCTTTTTTGAATATTGTCTTTTCCTCAGTGCTTACATTCTTAGTTGAGCGCTGTTCCACCATGCCAAGGTTACTCTGGCACCATGTGCCAGTAATTTAAACTTCTGATTCTCAAACAGACACAAACAGATAATTAATGATACTCATAAAATGTACAGCTTATTTTCATCATCCTATCACTTGGTAGTACTTCATTATTTTAATAGTGTATCAAAACTTCTTGTAAGATTTAAAATTCTCTGTGTCTAATGCAGGCTGTATTCCAGAAGAGCTGTTTTCACAGATGCTTGAAGCTGATCTTTCAGAGAATCTTTTCAAATTACCTACCTCTTGGTTTCTAAAACCTTCCTGGTAATATTTGTCCCTGAGATGCTCATAACTCCTGCCATGTTTCAAGTGACCTTGGAAAAATTAAGTTAATTCAGGAGACATGTTTGTCACATAGTGTTCCTCCTTTCTGTTGCCTCCTTCCTCTTCCTTTCCTTCCCCCATTTGTCAAGTCTGCATAGTTGGCAGGTTTTCATTTTGTTATTAACATCCCATTTCAGTTTTCTGAGGTGTCTTAGTTCTTTTAAGATTTATAGTCCAAATATTTCTTGGGACTAGGGAAGTTGCTCTGTGTGGCTTTATGAATGCAATCTATTCTACTCAAAAGATTATTTTTGCTTTAGTGTGGATAATCTCACACCAGTGCACTTTATTTATTAGATGCAATTTCCTAGCCTTTCTTTATTAGAATTGTGTATGTTTTTCCATCATACTTTCTTTGTTGTTTATATTTTGGAAAATGTGTGAACATCCAGTCCTACTGACTACCATAATGCACAAGAAACAGGAATGATATTGCAATGTGTACTAAGTGCATGCAAAAGTACTAAATGTGTTTGGTGTTGCTTGATGTGTTGCTTTCATTCTTACAAGTATATTTGTCTTCTGCTGCCTTGACATCGCATCCTACACTACTAGCCCAGGTTCCAACATTTTTGTTGCACAGACTCCTGTTGTTTTGTACATGTCTTTTTAATTAATGCCTTAATAACCAAATTCCCTCCCTTTCTATCCCCTGCTCCCTTTTTCCTTTTAAATCTTGTTTGCTGAATATTACCTTTTACTGACCCTGTGCCTTCTGTCTGCTACAAAATTCATAAAAATCTTGCTTAAATGCTTGAAGCCTGAAATTCTGTCTGTAAACTGTACAAAGGTATAAATTATGATTATTGACTCTAGAATGACTTTTAAATTCAGTGCTTCTGAATTGATAATGTTCCATAACTTTTGTAAAATGCTTTCTAATCACTAATTTAAAAAAATTGAACTTCTGCATGCTCTTGAAACTGTCAAATATACTATCTTACATTCAGAGAAGCAGGAAAAGGATTGTATGAAGTAGATTCTGGTGACTTTGGTTTTGGGTTTTGATGCCTAGGTCTTTTTGGGTGATGTGTTTGTGTGCATGTGTTAAGGGTAGAATTGAAAGAGGGGAGTGTGAAGGAAGGAGAATATTATTTGTCATTTTTCCTTCGCTCTTCAGTAAAATGATGACAGACCTGCACATGTTTTTCTTTCAGTGATATAGTCACTGTTAAACAAATACCCAAAGAGGACATCTCTGCCAAATGAAATACAACTTTAAATTATCCATATAATTCCCTGTGTACTCAAATCCAATTTACTGATAGGAAGAAAGCTAAACTAGTGTAACTGATTACTCTGCTCTGCATTCTTACGAGATATCAAATGAGACTCCATATGATCTTATGTACCTGGCAGGTGCTCATTTTCTTAAACTAACGCAGTGACCTGCCTTTTGTTTCTTCCTCAGTCCCACAACACACACATTGTAGACTTAAGGTTGTGAGATTCATTTTTGGATTTACACGCTGGGTGGTTTCTGCTAAGGACGTTCAGTGCAATGCCAAAGATTTAAGTACTGTAACGTGATGTAATTTCTTATTCTTGAGAAAATTCTCTGGCAGTTTTCAGTTACTATTAGCAGCCTCCAAGTTTGTATTTGGGATAAGAAACTTCTGAGCTTTCACACATGCCCACCCTCTACACCCTTCTCAGTCTTCCCACACAAACCATATGAGCAATCATATAAATTTTTCACTTAGTATGATTAAGGTTGTACTGGAATAAAATGCCAAAGTACACCTGGGTTTTAAAACAGAAAGTAGGCTAACAGTTTTATATGCATACTCTCTTCCTGCTTTGTGCTCTTTAATCTGGGATTTTACTAAAAATTACTTTTAAATTAGTATTTTTCTAGTGTATTGTGTGTTCCTAAGTGCTGTGACTGCTATAAATGTGCCTACCAATGGACCAGCTCCTTTATTGTCACACTGCATTTATATGCTTTAAATATCTAGGAAGGTGTCTAAGTTAATCTTCGTGAACCTACAGCTTGATACATCCTGTGGAATACTGTGGCTAATTTCAATAAGCTACATTGTCTTGTAACTTTTTTTCTTTAATTAAAAAAAAAATCCTGACAACTATTGTTTCTGTCCAGTTGAAAAGGGCATCTTGTAAAAAGCACTGTTACTTTGTTTGATGGCATTAGATATTTGTTGTAATTACTTAATCAAACTTGAGCTTAAATTATTACTGTATTTGAGGTTTTGTTTTCTCCAACAAAACTTCTCCAATCTTCTTTTTTTTTACTGTCTTTAAAAATGTTTTTATTGAATTGGAATCTCTTTTAATTTTCTTTTCCTTTTCACTAGATTACTGTTTACAAAAGTCAAGCTGGAGTCCCTGTGCAGAGGCCCAGATGAAGCACTCCTTACCTGTAAACACATGCTCCAGATTTGGAAATCCTGCTACAATCTCACTAACCCAAGGTGAGATGCTGCAGAATTCTGGGATGCTCGCTACCTCGCTCAGTAGATTTTCAGGGCAATATTAGGTCAGCAGTTCTGCATTTACTTGTTTTGGTATTTCATGTGAACAAATTAATCCTTTGGGAATCTGGAGACTGATACGCAAAGACACCAGTTGCTGCTCATGTGGAACTACCCAGGGTTCTATGAAGTAAGGCGTGCCAAAGCGACTAAATTCTGCAGTGATAAAGACTGGTTACACAGACTGGGTAACTCATCCATTCTCAATGTACTGGCATGGTCTTATTTGGTTTCCTGAACAGGGTTTTAGTCTTTTATATTGGCTAGTGGAGAGATTGTTGTAGTAGGAATTTAGTTCAAGGACTTTCACTAAATAATATGAAAGCAGACAAGACATTCATTAAAACCATAGAAACATCAGGGATCACATGGATAGACATGATGTGCTTGCATAGTCAGCATGGCTGTTTTTTCAAAGGGAGATCTTGCTTATGAACCTATTTAGGTTCTTCAGAAGCATTAACAAGTATATAGATAAATTGTTATAGTCCTGTTTGGGTTTCCGAAATGCTTTTGTGAAGGTCCTTTGCCATATATATTTAGATAAGCTGTGAAACAAATGGGAAGGCTACTTAGCAGAAATCCATGCTTATACTATTCAACATGTTTATCAAATACCTGGAGAAGGGGACAAGCAGGAGTTCCTGCTATCTGGTTGTTTGAAGGGTTGACAGCTTCTGGAGAAGAGATGCAACAGCAGAAGGGCTTTGTACCAGGTGGCATCAGATACCTGTTGTAGCAGTATGATGGACATTCAGTTTTTGCTCTAGTTTCTTTGATTCCAGTCCTGTAAACACATGCATCTCCTTAAGAAGATTGAGAGAGTTGACCTAATGGTAGAAGAGGGAAGAGCTCCATAGGGAGCTAGTGAGCATTCAAAGCAGTAAAGTTTGGAGAGTGTGGCAGGAAAAGCTTGGGAAGGGACCTGATTCAGTCTCAGCATATTGAGAGACCCTGACACGCCTTGTGGAGCAGGGAGCATCACTCGGGTTGCAGAAGGCAAGTACGTCAGCAGCCAGAAAGGCTGGAGCTGAATCTTTTCAATTCAAAGTCACTGAATGAGGGCTAGGGCCAGGGAGAAAATTTCTCTTCTAACCTAGTGGGTGGTGCTTTATTTTAGTTAGCTGGCTGTGTGTGTGGGCAGGCAGGGTTAAGAGTTTAGTATCAGAATGCTTTACTTTGCAGAATAGCTACAGTTTCTGTGCAAGCCTAATTTCAGAGTGGCTTTGCATGTACTCCAACACAACTTTTCACCTTCCATCTCTGCTGTTATATCCTTTAAACAGATCAGGGCTCTAATCATAACTTGTCATTACTGTGTTGTTGTTCTTGTGCTGAGAGCTACTGTGCCCTGTTAAACACACGTTAAGTAATGCCTCCTTCAGACATCAGCAGTGACTGTGAAAACTTACTCTTGGCTGTGTCAGCTTCAAACAGCAGTGGTTGATAACTCTCCTTGGCACCATTCTCCTTCAAGAACATCTAAGTGGAAAAATTAGTGAGGACTACTTTGCATCTGATTTTTTTTTTAATTTGTAATTCTGATTTTTTTTATCTTGTCGTCTACGTTTCTTCTTGAAGTTGTGGTAGTGCATTAAGATCAAATTCGGAATGGAATGGACAGGAACTGTGAATAAATGTCATGATGGCAGGAGCTAGGTTTCCCAAATTACACATTCAGAGTTACATCAAGCAGTGAATAAGGATACCCCGTTGTAGTCTCTGTGTGAAATGTAAGGTTTGAGTACCTTTGTATTGTATCATGGTAATCCAGGTTCATCCAACTGTTATCCAGGGATAACAGTTATGAATGAGACCTGAAATGTGACTGGGAAGTTCTGTTCACCCAACTGCTGATGTACTGAAGAATGATGATGCAGGATTGTTGTGAAAACTTAAGTTTTCCAACCTCTGTAGTTTTAACACACACTTGCAAAGCACCATTTGACAATTATGTCTCCCACTGGAAATAATTTAATCCTTTTTAAGAAAAATTCTTTAAGCCAGTAATAGAAGGTCTTTTAAAATTATTAAAACCTTTTTATAATGTTGTTTTTCAAAGATTTAAATATCCTTTATGCTTATTGGAAATAACTTTTTGTATTCTGATTTAGACTGAAAACTAGTTTGGTGTATCATTTTACCAATGAGAATAGAATCTACTTTTTTGATAAACTGTGGTTTATGTTAAATATTTCTTCAGCAATTAATTAGATTTTGTGGAAACTTGAGTTCAGTGTCCTCAATAATCTTTGAATAATAAAAATAAACCAGAAATATTTAAATACACCTCAAAAAGGGACAAATGCAATTCTGTGCATTACCTTTGTTCAGGTGATATAGAACTTTTGTTGTTAATTGACATACAAACTTTTTTGTCATGAGATGGTTAATATGAATTTTAAAATTATTTTGTGGTGCAAGGCTTGGAAGGTTTAAATATTTACCTTTAGCCTTCTGCTTGAAATGTGTTAGAAAATAGTTGAATTTTTTTCCACTTCATGGTTTGCATTTGAAACAGAAACAAACCATAGTGCCAGTGCTGTGCTTAGGAGACATTGATGGTAGGCCTGGATCTCCTTGTCAGCAGCATTTGGCATGTGGTTGCACATGGGTTGAGGAAGTAATTACCACAGAAAATTTACACCAAGTGATGTAACAACTATAGCTGATAGTGCATGTCCCAGAAAGTTCCCTTCTGTGTCCTGTGGATTTCTATAATGATGTCCTTTTGTAAGGAAATAATGCAATAATGCTAGGGTAATGCAAAATTTTAATGCTACCTTTTTAGTAACAGCTCTACAAGGAGGGGATGTTTCACTGAATTTTGCAACTGTAAAGAACTGTTGGGAGACTTCTTGCCCTTCTCTCTGTTCAAATTCAGAAGGAGTAAAATTAAGGCAAATGGAGAGATGTGCTGAATTCCAGTCTTGCAGTTTAGATTAAAGTTTCTCAGGCTTTACTTTAAACTAAGAATTTTGTACTGTTTTTCTCTTCAAGGAGAATCAGACAAAAGCACTCTGCTAAGTTGGGCTAACAGTTCAGTTGCTTTAAAGCTTAATTGCTTTTAGATTTGTGGGGTGGTTTGTTTTTTTAATGATGTTTTAAAGAAAGTATTTATTGATAATGAATAGAACCAGACTTAACAACATCCTAAAAATGAAATTCCTATATTAACCATAGAATGTTAAAAGAAGAAATGCCCATATGTGCTTCCTTACACTTTGCTGACAACGTGTCTCAAACTTGCCTCATCTTAAGGAGAAAGAACATTTAGTTCTCCAGTCCCTGTTCTTCTGCTGAATCTTTAATAGTAGTTCTAGGAGCAGTTAGTTTTCCAGCAAGCATATCAACAAGAAGCCTGAGGGGCAGATACTGACTTACAGCTAAAGAGAAATTAGGTTAGTTTGTCCACAGGTCCAATCAGTAAAAATCACTGCTACTGCTTTGGCTCATGAGGTGTTAGAAGTGTTCAAGATGTTTCTGCTATGCTATTAGAATCAAGTTCAATATTAGGCAGTTAATATGCATATGTGCATATAGTAAGAAAAAACAAAGCACAAAACCAAAACAGCCCTTTGTAATATCTTTACCTAAAATTAGACGTCCTGGCTTTAGTGTTTCTGTTCAGTCTAGGAAAAGTGTGGATTTTCAAACTCACATCTGCCTTCTCGGCTCACTACGATAGCTGTACCCCATATCATATATATATTTAAGGTACAGTATATTCTTCCTGTAGAGGTGTTAGTTGTTAATCAAATTAAAAGCCAGTATTCCCTTTGTGGTTGTATTAATTATGAAAACAGAATTGCTGAAGTAAATAAGGATTTAATTTTGCTCAGCTTAGTTCCGTTTTAATGCAACTGGCTTAACGCACTGTGAGTGGTTAGTAGTGCTTGGTACTAAATTTGGTCATAGCAGTAACTTTTATAGCAAGAACCTTTGTGGGAGTAGGGCAGCATGCAACTTGTATATCAGTATATAATTTTGTATTTTAATAGCTTACAATTTCTGTACTTCATTACAGTGATTCTGGACGTGGGAGCAGCCTGTTAGACAGAGCTATTGCTGATAGACGACAGCTTAATACAATTACATTACCAGATTTCAGTGATCCTGAAACAGGTAAGAACTGCATTTGAACAATAAAATAGGTTAAATGATCTGGCCGTAGCTATATTTTGCAATAGTTTTTATTTTGCAAAATGAAGTTATGTTTTCATTTTTGTCATATAAGTGGAAATAGACATTGTGTGATAAAAGATTTTTTTTCATCTATGAAGTACTTGCTGACCACGTTTTCTGTAAATTAAAATATCTATGATATGGATCTTGCTGACCTTAGTGGTATTTCCTTATGTGAGGACTAAAAATTAGTATGCTGAACTAGCCTTCTTGCCAAAGTTCTGTGCTTTTTGGTCCTTTCAGTATTTGCCCGTTTTTCTTTAAAATGTAAACAAAAAAATTTCAGAGACCTTTAATCTCAAAGAAAAAAAAACAGAAGACATTGCTGTTAATGAATTAAAATCTCAAATATATGTTAAAATATAATTATATGGGTGGATAGGCTTACCTTGGACATACTTTGACATTATAAGCAAAATTTATTTATTCTAAATCATACATACTGTGATATTTTTATATACATACAAAAAGTCATGCTGCACAGGTGTGCTACATAAAAGCTAAGATTGTTACATGACAGTAAATACTGACAATATATAATTTGCCTGTATGAATATATCAGTTATCACAAAGCAATCTAATATACCTTAAAAGTTATGCAGTCAAAAAACACGTGAGCCATGCATTCTGTGAAGACTGCAGAAGGAATTACCATGATGCTGCTAATTCCAAAAACTTTTGTCGTGTCTTACTTGTGTTCTAAATATTGAGGGTTTTCTTATTTCTGGGTTTTAAAACCATAGAATGCTTTTCCTGGCACCTTTCATGAGTGTATTTCTGCTTAATCATTCTTTGACACAAACAGCCTATGGGAAAATTTGCCAGCCTATGAACTTGAGTACACTTGACCCATAAATTAAGATACATTGAAATGTGCAATGTGTGTCTTTGCTTAATATCAGAATAGTGCAGTAGAGAAAAATCCAATTTAGCTATTTAACTTCTGAAAGTTAAAATTGGATTGAATGTTCACTCAGTTTTGAATTTAAAGTAGTGTTCTGTGCTTGCTATAGTGCAAGCAGTTTTGATTGCAAAGATCAGGTTACTTGATTTCAAAGAATAGCAATTTGATATGGCATAATTAACTTGCTGCCTCTAACATGGAATCTTCTGTCTTCTTGTATTGATATAGTTAAAATGGATAAGATAACATTCTATCATTCTATGGCGATCATTCTATATTCTAGTCTAGCTGATTGTTTCATTTTTAAGAATATAACTAGATTTTATAGTTTTCATATACATATATAGATAGACATAGCTATAGATAAAATTTTATGCCTTCCAAAAAGTGCTTATTGGGGATGGGTGTTAGAGGGTTTTTGTGGTTAGTGGTGGTTTTTGTTTGTTTATTTTCCAGTGGGGACATACAGCTCTTGATTTATACCTTCAGGGTATCCTGTTTTGTATCTGCCACACTTGAGAGCATAGTGCATTGGTGCACTTTAAAACTGCATATTCCTCAGTGCTTTTAAGTAAAGATGAACCGTCATTCAAAACAGCTTTTCAAGAAACTTGCCCCAGATTCAAATGCTGCAGCCAATGTCTTGATCAGAACAGGATCTCTGCATACAGTCTGATTTTTCTGGCAGGTCCAAGGTGTATTTTTTTCTGAATCTCAGCTGTGTTGTTAGAACTTAATTAATTTGTCAAGGAGAACAAGATGGAAAATTAAAAATATGGGATCCCTTTTTGATTATTTATCTTATAAAAGGTAATTGTGGAGTGTGGGTGGGTGGGTGTCCCTGTGTTTTCTTTTTTTTAATTGGGAGTTTGAGTTGATTTTGTTTGATGGTAGCCTTTAAAAGTTGTTAATTGTTAATTTTAGCAGAAGAAACTTTGTTGCAATACCAGTACTCAATTTCTGGCAAGGACTAGAGCTTCGTTATCTACTGTATCTCTTTAATTATATGTATAAAAAAGCTCCACATCCAGTATTTGTCCAGAATTCTTCATCAGAATATTAGAGAAACATTTTGCAGGAATTAAAAATTATGGTACTACAAGAACGAAAGCAGTCAATCTTGTCATAGTCCTTGAGAAAGCTTAAGCAGACTGAATCGAATATTATCCACAATACGTAGATGATAGAAACAATAGATGGTCAAGATGTTAGACCTTTACAGGGCTGAAAGAGCTCACCTGCAAATTCTGTGGATCCACAGCATTTAGAAATGCAGAAGGAATTTGGCAAATAAGTAAAAAAATGTTAAAATGCAAGGAAGTTCTGTCTGGAAATCCTCTTAGGATGGAAATGTTTGCTCCCCTCCTTGCTAAATAGTGCAATGCTACCTTGTGAGTACATTTAAATGTGTGGGTACACATGAACATTTGGAAATTTTCCCTTCATAACTTTGCTTGCCATCTGTGATGATGATGATGATGATGATCCCCTTTGCCTGTCTAGTCTGAGTACCATCTAAGTACCAAGAAATGAGAGCTAAAATTCAAATGTGAAATTTAAATAAAATCCTTCCAAAAACATCTAGCTGCAATGGGTGTAAATTCTTCTTCTTAAATGTATCTACTAAGCAGAAGTTGACATTTAAAAAAAAAAAAAGTATTAAAGCCCTGCTTTATATATAGTTCTTACCAATCCCATAATGATTAAGTGATTCAAGTTTAAATTTGTGTAGCCTTTGAAGTACCAAAAGAGTGTATTGTAGCTTTCTTACAAGGCTAGACTGTTGATTCTAATGTCCTGATCAATAATTATGTCAAATTTACTTGAAGTTTGCCTCTGTTTCACCTGGCTTTCCAGGAGTGGCATGCACTCATATTTGTATATATTGATGAAGGAAATAAATGTAGAGAGGAAAAAAAAGAGTTTTGATGAATCAATCAATCTTACAGGGAGACAAACACATTTCATATCCAAAGACAGATAAAAATATGCAAATCTCTACAGACTCATTGTCTATTTGGTTAACATAAATTGCAATCTATCTTTTCTGAAACTTTCTGTTCAATTTGGTTGCAGTCTACTGAGCTTATGATAGGAAGAAACAATATTACTTGAGTTTCAGATTTTAGCATTTATTTCCCCTTAAATATATTTTTTAATTTATGCATTGGAACATAGGGAAAAATATCTTTAATTTGCTCTTTGAATCTAATTCTGTATGAAAGGAGAGCATATATAAATAAAGGGGTATTTTTTGTTGTTGCTTTCAGAAGTGATATTTATTTTATGTGGGAGCCATTTTGATCTCACTGATTAGTGAAGCAAATGCTTTGTGGTTTTGGCATCCATGAGTCCATTAAACCCTGTTGGATCTTTTTTCTTTCCTGTCCCCCCCACACCCCCTTATCATTCTCTTTGTTTCGCTTTTTAGCCTCTGATACTTCCTCATCTTCTCTCTCAAGAACAGAGTCTCCTCTCCAACTGTTTGTATCTTCTCATCTTCCTCATCCTCATCCTAAACCAGATACCTTTGTCTGGCCCCATGCAGCCTCTCCATACTGTGACCAAGTTCCTGAGCCCTGTTCACCTACTTGCTGTAAATTGGCTTTCTATTCCTGATGAGCGTGTTTGTGCTGTATTTTTCTGATAATCTTCATAGCTGATAAACTGTGTTTAAATAGATTATGTTCAACAGTGGCAGTGAAATCTGGCCTTTCAGCTGCTTTTCATTAAATACTGCATGGGTTTTAAGAATTTCATCAGAGAAGGCTGTTCTATTAATCCCCAAAGATGTAAAGTTACAGACATATTTAATACTCTGCTCTCACAAGTGTTACAGAAAATTACAGGTGTTCAGTAAAAGATATTATTGGTCAAGGCTGCTTTGTAGCTTTTACTGATGTAAATTTTTTTCCAGTGCTGGCATCTTTTGCCTAACAAGACTGTCCCTGCCACAGAATCTCCTCTTATCTGGACAGTTTTTATCAACTTAATTTCAGAAAGCTTTTAACTATGTCCAAAACATTCCCTGAAAATTCACCTGAAGGGAACCATTGCCTGAATAGCAGTGTGCATCATAACACAGATAGGGCATATTGGAATGATTTGGAGGAGGCATTAGAGCAGTGAAAATCAGCATTATGCTGTTTCAAGTAGAGCCATTCTGTTGTTAATTGAAATGATGCCAATTTAAACCAGCTGTAAGATCAATCTGCATGCTGTTTGAATACAAACTGTGCAGCAATGCTGCCAGAGTAATTCAAGCTACAGAGTAAAATCAACATCGTTTTTCAGCCATTTTTTTAACTCCTTTTAATTTTTGTTAAATTGTCCTTCACTCATACCTTTATACATAACACTGCTTTTGTCACTGAATTTACTATAATCTGATCTTATGAAATTAATTTTGACACCTAGTCTTTTGTCTGATTTAATGTCAAAGATATTAATTCCCAGCAAAATGTAGCAAATAAATCTTGCCATATTAGCAAAATTCACTTGTTAAAATAGCTGACATAAGACCAGAGTTTTGAAAACACTAGCTCGTATGTAAGCCTGTAACTGGAAGTTAAGGAAAGCACTTCCTTCAGATGCCAGGAAAACTGTGTCCTACAGAAGTTGAAGTTGGAGTTTCTTAAGTATTTGAATAGCTGGTTGGCTGTTTTTACAGTTTTGGATGTCATTGAATTGAGCTTGCTCTGACCTATTTTATAAACAGTACATCCCACTTAACATTAAATTACTTGCTCTTGTTCTTTGCAAAGCTGTAAGTTAGTAAGAACTAACTCAAGAATGGAGGCAAACTGAAAGAATGATGAAGCCAAAGCACAGATTCCATTATGTGAAGCCCAAGTTTTCCATTTCCAAGCTACTGTATCCTCAGGGAAAGGAGCTTCTACCATGTGCATGAGAAGTAGCAGAACCACGAAAAAGAAAAGATACTGGAGTCCTTTTTATGGTGCCAATAATTAATGAAAGTTAAAGCTGTCTGAGTAAGGAGCAGTTTCCTTAGATGCTTATAATATGTTAGTATAATTTTAGGGGCTGAAAATCTCATGGTCTATATCTTTCTCAATTCAATTTTTTTTTCCAGTGAAAGAAGCCAAGGGCATTTTGTATTATTGACTTGACTTCCAATTCCTGTTGAACGAGAACACGATTTTAGAGGTGTAGCATCTTATTTAATTCTTTTATCTTTTGAAATCCTGTAAACCTGATTTACAGTTTGAAGATTATCAGAAATCCTTGGGCTTTCTTAAAATCTTTGGCTTATATATATCTATATAACATTTTTTTTTCTTCTTTGGATTTTAATTTGTGGTTTGATCTGTCCAAAGGCAATCCATCAGATGCTTACTTTCATGGGGTTTACTCTCTTTTTTCAGTTTGTAAGTAGTATTCACTGTGCAGTTCTATTAATTTCTCAAGGACTAAAATCACCTTTTCCTTTACCACAACACATACGTATTTTGTCCATCAGTAGTTGAAGCTTGGTAGTGTGTAAAGCAAGGCTGATGCTCTTTGCCCATTCAGTCACCCTAAGGGCTGTAATCTTACGAGACCTGAATGCACTCAACTAACACTTGCATTTAATAATTAAAGAGGCAGTATTCATTTCTAGAGGACTGCAAATGAAGATATATTAGGTGGTTCTTGTGTAACATAATGGCCAATGGCCAGTATGTTGTATTAGAGGAGATATTATGCCACTGCTGTTCCTAAGGAAGTACTTTGATCCAGATTGCAACTACTGTCATGACTCATAAGGAACTATTACTTTCTTTTGTGGTACAAATTTTGCTTGTAAAAATAAATGAAGAGTACACTTTGAAATAATGAAATTATGAAAACAAGCTAAATAAGAAAGAATGAAGAGTATAGATCAACAAAAATAATTGCTGCTTTAACCAGGACATGAAATAATATTATTTTTCTCTAAGCACTTACCTTATAAAGCTGTGTTCATAGCATTCAATATGAAATAATATTTTCTTTCATTGATTACTTTATCTTTCCATAGATATTTATGGGGTAGTACAGGAGATCAATTTGGTGAAGGAGAGAAAACTAGGAAGATACATAAACCAACATGCTTGACAGTGTCTAAGCATAGAAGATCTTTCTCAAAGAGCTGAGAGGATGCTTTGTGGATGATGCTGTCCATATCTGACTATCATCTCCATGCATAACTTTGTAGTAAAAGATAAGATAGCTTTGTAATTTGTGATTGTGAGAGGTGTCTTAGACTCTTAATGAATTTTAAAGGAAAAAAATAATGAATTTTGGCCAAGTCAGCCAATCTGTCTTATCAAATGCATCACTTCAGGGATGTATTAGTCCTGCAGAAGGTGCTGCCTCTTTGTGTTATGTAATTGCTTTTCTTGGAGTTCTCTGTGTGTCACACCACTAATGTTCTTACTTCCAGCTCTTTGTGTGCATGTAAAGTTGAGTCATGGGGGTTTTCCTCTTTTCTCCTGCATGAGACAGTTAAGTTAACAGTTAAAGCATTTTTTCCTTTATGTAAATGTTGAAATGTTTAAAATGGGATGAATGTAAAACTGTTGAGTAATATTCTCTTCTATGGTATAAAAAGAAACCTTTCCATAGTGTTTTTGTGAGTTTATATGAACATGTTCCATGAAGGATGACAGTCTATTCTATTACTTATTTTCAGAAGGAAACTTTGATGTACATAGCAAAGTGATTCCGTTTTTCTCCAAGTGTTCATGCCATCTAGGTACTGATAAAATCCACATATTAGTTCATGCCCATTACACTGCATTGTGAAGAATTTATGTGGAAATGGCCAAGGAAAGAACTGAAAAAGTCATAACACACTTATTTACATAGGGTGTATGGTATTTATAAATGGTATTTAATGAATGAGTTCATGGGGACTTTTCCTGTAACATTTAAGAAAAGTCAGAAGAGAATAAACTGAATACTTTATTCACAAAAGTTTAACTGTAGGTGTGATTTGGAAAAGAAAAGTTTCTGTGAGATGACTTAACTTCTTGGTTAAATTGCCTTTGTTCAAGGCTCTTGGTAGGTTTTCTGAGATTGAATTGAAACATTGAATCTGCAACATGTTTGTTGCAAATAATATGTTACTATGATGAGTAGAAACTAGATTCTGTGCAAGTGACATTATAGGAAACTTGAGTGGGAGGTTTTACCTTTTTGGTTTAGGAACATTTTGCCATGGTTAAGACCTGTCCACTTTGCAATGTGATTGTGATTCCAGATGTTAATCAATTTAAGTAGTGAATTATAGGTCTTGCAAAGACAGTCCCTGTTTCACACTTGGCCTTTTTAGTATAAACAAGCTTCAGAACAAAACTAAACAAATGAAAGCAAGTAGCGAGGATCTATTTTGGTGATATATTAATTTTCTAGGCCTCGTGATTTCTATTTCAAAATAAATACTCTTTGCTGCTTGTGGTATTTGGAGGGAATTTTTTCTTGATTCTTAAGTGTCATGCTATAACAGCAGGTATGTAAGTTGTCTGGGAAGAGCAAGGGTGTTTTTGTGCATGAAAGATACAGTAAAATGTTTTATCAGAAATTGCTGCAACTCTATCTGAACATTTGAAGGAAGCTATAACACGATGAATTGTAGTAGTGAAAGTGAGGATATGTTTGTATTTGGCTGTGGGTACTGAACTCAGACCAAAGAAAGCAAAGTGCAGATAAGACTGAGATGAGAGAGCAGAACTTGTGACAAAACCAACAGAGAACCTCCAAATAAAGTGGCTACATAGGATCTGTAAAACCTCAAGCAGACTTTGAGATCTACTCGTTACCCTCAGTTTCTCAGAAGCCACTTTGTATCTTTACCAGTTGTAGTTGAAACTACTGAGTGTTTTAGAATTGTCATGTGAATATAAAGATCTGAACCTATGCATCCTGGGTTAGGACAAGGGTTCAGATAAGTTAGTTCTAATATGAAAATGCTTGAGTAAAATTTGAAGGAAGGTAGGAAAAAGCTTTTTAGTACACAAGATCTTAAAATGATTTTTAGTTGTCTGCAAAATGAAAGTTTACTGTGTTTTAACAGAAGAAGCCAGAAATTAGTCAGATGACAGCTAATTGTGGCAACACTAAAGAAGTATTTAAGGGTTTATGGGTTAGAGTATTAACATGAGTGCAACTGATCGGCCATTGCTTTGTATATGTGTGTGTTTTCTTCAGAGAACTAATTGCTGCAATGTGTTAAGGGAAACCTTTTTCCTAACAATGACATGAATAATACCACTTCAAGGAAAAATTTCAGAAATACTTAAATTTTTTTTTTCTTTTTTTTATGCTACTCTGTATGAAGTCCAGGATAGGAAGCACTCTGTTTTAATTTTAATGCAAATGGCACAGAAACTCATAAGAATCTTGTCACAGTATAGTTCTTTTTTATAAATAAATTGATGTGCAAAAAGTTTTAATAATATATTTTCATATGTGCTTTATGGTTAAGTGCTGGAGGCTTAAAATCTAACAGCACTGTTTCAATATGAAATTACTTGTGGCCTGGCTAGCAGCCAGAGTCCTTGCTTTGAATAATAGAAAATATAGGCCCTTTTTAATACTAAATTGCATACTTGCTTTCCTGAAGGAAGGGATTAGATGATCTCCTTTATGTCAGTAAATTGCACCTTTTCTTTACAAATTATTCTGGAGAGACAAGAAGGCGCATTCGCTATTAGTCCCTGGAAAGCTAACGAGTGGCAGGCAGCAGTGATGTGCTTTACAGAAACGGCTCTGAGAAAAGGGTTACTCCTGACTAGTGCTTATTTTTGGTACCCTTGCTAGTATTTTTCTTAGAATACACTCCATGTGCTTCTTGCTTAGACTTCCCTTTGAAATTTCTTCAGAATTTAAGCTTTAAAATAAGATACAGGAAAACTTTAGTGAATGTTCAGCTGTGCAGGCTGGACTTTGAGTTGTTTCATCAGTGTGTAAAAAGGAAAGCAAACGCTGCTGCCAGACACTGTGTCAGATCTTCAGGGCAATTCCTTTTTCGTAATGACATGAAATGCTAATTATGTCCTTTGCTGCTTTTCCTTTGTTTCTGTCAATTAAGGGAACTATGATGCAGTTTCAGACAAACTTCCTCTTACTACTGATTTGGGTACTAGGAATTTCTGGTGCTTTCTAGTTTGCTGATTTATCTTGTCACACCTAAAAATGTGACAGATCTCTTCTTGCTGAAATTCTTAGAAAACCTGTAATATTGAGAGTGCAGGTTTTGTTTATTTCTTAACATGTAGTGATGAGGACGAGCTTTTGGAGTGCAGTTCAACTTGTACAGGATTCAGTACTTTTTTCGGAATACCTGTCGTTGTTGATCATTATGGATATGGTGATGGAATTAGACAATTTCTCATCTGATGCACTATGGAATATTTTACTGCCTTTATTTTTTAATCAGGCCTAATCAGTCTGGGATTCTGTAATTCATAATTATAAAACAACCAGTGATATGTTGAGGCTTAGATGACAAGAAGGAGTGTAGTTTAAAATATTCATGGCCTTGATTTAAAAAAAAAAAGTTATGACTAAATATGCTGGCAGTAATTGACTATCCAAAGTACAGTTTCCATTAGATATTCTCTAGTCATAGAAGCTTTTTTAATTCTAGTACTTTGAAAAGGGTATTAATTGCCAATGAGATTCTAATCTCACTTGGAAATGATACATTTTATGAGAACTATCCTTAGTATGCTCTGGGAATGTTTTTATGCAAGGGACATTTTTGCCACAAGGCACTTTAACTCAGCCTTCTTGATTAGGCAAGTTTTACATTCAGTGCAGTTTAATGGTGTATTTGTGATAGTCTATGTCGTGATCGCTGTGTGTATTTTAGTTCTCTTTTTTTGTTCTGTTGTTAGCTGTAAAATAATCCTCTAATTGCACTCTGTGGAAAGACGTAGCTAATACTAACATTGAAGTGAATGCAGCAACCTGAAGACTACAGTGTATGATATGATACCATCACAAACCTTTTTTTGATTGTACATTGCCAGAAAAGAGGCGTCAAGTTTAATAGAGAGTATTCATAGTAGCAACCCGAAAAAGTGTCAGGTACGGTTACCAAAGTTTAGTGTGTTTTTCATATAGACTTTCAGATCAGTATGAAAGCTTTAATGAGAAAATTAATCTGGCATTTAAAAAAAATTCTCCAAAATGGTAAATATTAATTAAATCTTGAGTTTGGGGTAATGCCTCTTTTGAAAAGGGTTGCCATTAAATGTTTTATGCCATGTGTATTGCCTTCATTCTTTTTCTGGTGGTAAATTGTTTTTATTACTTCTACAGGTTCAGTCCATGCCACATCAATAGCAGCTTCCAGAGTGGAGCAAGCATTGTCTGAGGTTGCTTCTTCTCTGCAAAGTAGTGCCCCTAAACAAGGTCCCCTGCATCCTTGGATGACTCTGGCTCAAATATGGCTTCATGCAGGTATTGTGATAGTAAAATTAATTTTTCTATGCCCTCTCCTTTCTTGCTAGCCTAAGGACTTGCCAAAATGGGTCTGTTTCATTCAAAATCTGTTACCTCTTATCAGATCGTATTTTTTCCATGTGTGTGGCACTGAAACAAGCCAAGAAATAAAAAGCACACTAGAGTTGCTGTGTGTAAGATCATTTATGAAAGACAAGGCAGTAGTTTCAGAATGTGGCTGTTCCCAGTGGAGTCATATCTTCTGTAGAACAAAAGCACCACTCTCTCCCTTATCCCTGAAGAATTTAGTTTCTGAAGTACCTAGAGTATCTTAGTACTTGGAAATGTAGGTGTCCTTGCAGAATCACAGAATATTCTGATTTGGAAGGCACCCACAGGGATCAAGTCCAGCTCTTAAGTGAATGACCCATAAGGGGGCAGAACCTGTGGCCTTAGCATTACTAACACCATGCTCCAACCAACTGAGCTAATTCCAGGGTCACTGAGTCCATTGAATGGAAAAGGATGTTTGTAAGATTTTTGAATAGAGTTCCTGTAACTACAGAAGTTTATAATAGAAAATAAATAACTGCATCTGCAGGGAAAGAAACAGTAGTAGTACTGTTGAGCAACCTGTCCCTTGCAGCTGTGATAATGAACTTGAATTCAGTTGTTTTCCTTCTGGTTTCATTTATGTAAAAGACTCAGGATTGTTTGTCTAAATGTGGAGTCATCTTGAGTGGATTTAGTATTGTTATGATGCTTCAAGCCTCAAGCTAAATGCAATATCACAAGTGGTTGTTACAAAAAATTTTAACGAGAAAATGATGATCCAGTGTATTTTTACACAGTTAAAAATATATAACAAGTTATTATTTTTATTGATAGCTGGATTTGAAAGATGTAATTTAAAAATCAGCCAGCAATTGTTACGTTTTGCTCTGCTTTCAGAGCATTTTTCAGTGATATAATTTTTTTCCTTCATGTTTATATTCAACAAAACAGTGCTTTGTTTCATAGCATCCTAATTTACCTATTTACATTTACAGTTTTATGGTGCAAAAGTCATTGCAGGACAATGTCTCCCAGTTATTAATGGTTTAGTAGTTTAGAGGAAAAGCCCAGAAAATGGGAAGGAAAGAGCAATTACAGTGATTAATAATAGTGATTTCATTTGGGCTACTCAAAAGCAACACATATTAGAACAGGGCAAGGTCCAACAGGGTGTAGTGTAGTCGCCTGCTCTGCATTGTGGCATCATTGACTTTAAACATTTGTAAACTGTCACAGATTACCATCTACAGTAACTCTTAGCACCTATAATGCTGATAATTTCTCAGCCTTCTGTATCAGTTTGTATCACTACTTATTTTCTGTTTGGCAGAGGTTTTTTGGTTTTTTAAAAAGTTTTTTTGGTCATGTGCCATTGCAGATTATTCAATTCATGCAAGTGACTGTGACTGTTTTGCCCTCAAAGGAGGGGTCTGGACACACTTTGCTGATTCCTTTTTAGTTTATAACTTAGCCAGATTTGCATGCCCTTTGGTGGTCTGCTGCTACAATCTGCTACACAGGCCACTTTCCACTCTTAAAAATATCTTTAAAATATTCTGACATGGGAAGAACACAGAGATGCTGCTTGCCACTGTAGAAAATTCATGCGGCCAAAGCTCAGCTGGAGTTGAAGCTGCCAGAAATATGGGGGATATTAAAAAGAGTTTTTTCATGTATTAATGGCAGTAAGCAAGGGAAGCCAGTAGAGACAATAATTTTGGATTTCAGTAAAGCTTTCGACTTCTATCTCTCACAGTATTCTCCTGGACAAAATGCCCAGCCCCCAGCTGAATAAACACATCATGTGATGGGTGAGGAACTGGGCTCATGGGTTGGGCACAAACTGTTACAGGGAATGGGGTGACATCAGACTGGTGACCTGTCACTGGTGGGGTTCCACTGGGAACCATCCTCTGCTGTGTGGTCTTCAACATCTTCATCAATGACTTGGACACAGGACTGGAAGGGATATTGAGCAAGTCTGCAGATGACAGAAAACTGGGAGGAGCTGTTGACTCCCTTCAGGGCAGGGAGGCCCTGCAGAGAGACCTTGACAAATTTGGGGGCTGGGCAATCACCAGCCAGATGAAATTCAACAATGGAAAGTGCTGGATACTGCACCTGGGATGGGGCAACCCTGGACGTACAGACAGACTGGGGAATGAGAGGCTGGAGAGCGGTGCCGTGGAAAGGAACCTGGGGGTCCTGGTCAATGACAAGTTGAACAGGAGCCAGCAGTGCCCTGGAGCCAGGAGGAACATCCCTGTCCTGGGGGCATCAGGCCCAGCATCGCCAGCCGGGCAAGGGAGGGGATTGTCCTGCTCTGCTCTGGGGCAGAGCAGACCTTGAATAATGTGTGCAGATTTGAGCACCAAAATATTTTTTAAAAAATAAGTTATTTTTGCACATCTGGAGGAGGGCAGTGAAGATGGTGAAGGGCCTTGAGGGGAAGCCACACAAGGAACAGCTGAGGACACTTGGTCTGTTCCGCCTGGAGAAGAGGAGACTGAAGGGACACCTCATTGCAGTCTACAGCTTCCTCATGGGAGAAGGAGGAGGAGCCGACACTGATCTCTTGTCTTGTGACCGGTGACAGACTTGAGGGAATGGCCTGAAGTTGTGTCAAGGGAGGGTTAGGTTGGATATCAGGAAAAGGTTTTTCACCCAGAGGGTGGCTGGGCACTGGAACAGCTCCCCAGGGCCGTGGTCACAGCAGCAGCCTGACAAGAGTTCAAGAAGTGTTTGTACAATACTCTCAGGCACATAATGTGACTCTTGGGGTGTCCTGTGCAGGGCCAGGAGTTGGACTTGCTGATCCATGTAGATGCCTTCCAACTCAGAATATTCTGTGTTTCTGTGATCTGTCTTGGTGGTCTGTAAGCTATATTCTTGATTCCCAGCAGCAGGAAGAATGGGTGGGAAGGAGAGAGCTGAGTTGGACAATGAGCTAAAGTTTTAAAGACCCAGTGGAAGCATCCAACAAAACATGAAGAGTGCTCTGACTGTTTGTATATATGGAGCAATGAAAACAAAAAAAACCCCAAGAGATTAAAGAAAATTTCTGCCTTCCTTCAGAGAAGGTACCACAGCCTGAAGCTTACTTCTCCATTTTGAAATTATCCTTTTCTTGATAGTTCTGCCAGTGATTTGCACTGCTTTTCAGAGGCTTTAGATATCCTGCTTTTCAGCTGCTTGTCCTGCTACAGTAAATGCACAGAACTTTTCTGTTCTGTTGGAACGGTTTCTGTTCATTGGAACTGTACTGTTCCTACAGTACAGTTCCAATGTACTGTAGGGACGTTGAGAAAAAAGTTTTTTCCCAGAAGCACAATAAAAAGGAGGTATTCTGGAAGGTATCTTCATCAATGTATATATAGATTAGTTGCATAGAAAACAGTGATAAAATTACTTAATGCCTGACAGCACATATTCCTCAAATAAAAGTGAAGGTTTACCACTGGGAAATTGCTTACTTAACTGTTTCACTCCCTGGATGGTTGGGCAGGGTTTTGCTTCTTAGTAGGGGGGAAAAAAATCTTTAATAAGCTTTAAATCTTAAAATACAAAAATTTAGAAACACTCTTCCTGTGAGATTGTAGAGACATAGAAAAGTTATGTAAATAAGTTCTAATACGTGCAAAACTTAGTGGAAGGTACTTAAACAAACAAAGACATATGGTGTAAAAAAAAATACAAAAATGCTTGTTCTTATGGATGCACAGTGTAATTTCAGCTGTCATGAGTGTAAATGGGTATCCAGTCCTACTAGAAGTTGATTTTCCATACAGTAATCAGCCTTTAATTTGTCATCTTCTTTTTATTAATAAATTATTTAAGCCTTTCATTTTTGGGCCTATGGTATAAAGGTAGAAAATCACGCTTATTTTAAATGTGAAACTAAATTACTTTTGCAATTAGTACATCCTCCAGTAACTCATTAAAAAACAGACCTGTCCCTAAGTGATCAATGGCTGTGATCATCCTTTGAGAAATGCATCAACACTGAACTCAATATTGCTATGCTGCTTGATTGGAAAATGGATTGATTCCTCAATAAAATGCAAATGTAAGCGTTGGAAGTGTTTGAGCCAGAAGGCATTCTTGGCATTCCCTAGGTGGAGATGCTGGGAAGAGCACATCAGACTTGGCACCTGGTTTCTTTTCAAACTGCTGCTCTTCTCTGAGATGTTCCCACAAAACCTGCAGGCACTTGTCAGTTTTCCATAACATTTTTATTCAGTTTGAAGTCATTATGTCAGAATTAACAGCTCTCCTTTGGATTCAAAAACTTCCTGAATGAACTTTCATGCTTAAGACTTAGCTACAAGTTTCATTTTCTAGTCTTTCATTCATGCACAATTTTTAAAAAAAACCTGCTGTGTAGTCTGTTCGGGGGGGACATAACTTCCGGTAAAGAAATTGTTAAAATAACTCTGCTTTAGTTTTAAACAATAAGGAATTTTTTTGTTTACATTTAATACTTTTAGGAAGGTGTGTTTATAGCTGTCAAATTTTTCTGCTGCAATTTGTAAGCAGGACAGCAAGATTTAGTATCTCTTACTTTAGTGTAAGACGAATTTATAAGCAGTATTGCATCTTAGTGTTAAAAGCCATTACTACCATACTTGTTTCCTCTCAAGAAATACAGAATTTCAACTGTAGTCTGTTAAAATAGCCAATCTCTGCTTACTTTTCAGTTTAGAATTATTGTGGTAGCAGATAATGCCTACTGAAGTAATTTTTCATTTCTGCATATTATTTGCTAGTAGTTATAGCTTTTATGTAGTACCTTTTACAATCTATGTAAATTGTATTTTTCTGAACTTATCTCTTCACCAAGAAATTTGGGAGTGTGTATTTAAAACTAGGCTTCAAGTCTGGTGATGCTGGAGAAAAGCTGTTAAGACAAATAGAGCTCAAATGGTTAGCATTTTAGAAAAACACTCAAGAATAAAAGTCCCCAAAGCTTTTCAAAAATACTGTAGGGTGTTGTTCTTAAAAACACCACATCTCTCAGTATAATTCACATTTTCTGCTCTATGTTGAGCTCACAAATTATGGCTACAACTTGCTCCTTGGAGTCTACTAACAGCTGGTAAAAGTAAAATTCTAGAAAAATTATTTCCTCCCAAATTAAGATTTTAATTTCAAAATTTTATTTATTCATTGTCTTCTACAAGAAAGAATCTTAATATTCTTTAGTTATACTGTACCATCTCTGAATAGGTGAGATGGTTCTTTTAAGGTTAGGTGTAGAAAGTGTGACTGGATCTGCTGTTAATTCTTCATGTGGATGAGACTTTTTCCATCAAATAACGTTTCAGTATTTTCTAAAAATATACTGCATTAATCAATACCTCCACATAGGCATATTATTTATGTTTGGTAGAATGTGTTCTGTGAAATCACCAAGGTAACTGAGGAGCAAAATAATGTTCCTCAGGTAGAAAAAGGTCAGTTCTACCACCAATAGGATCAGGTCTTACAGGAAGAAAAGAATTTACTACTGCAACCATATAAAAATAGGTTAAAAAAATAAGAAAAGAGAAGGATCTTTAAACTAATAAACCTTTAAGCTGAAAATCCGCATTTTGTTAGTCAGTGTTATAAACTGATTTTTATGAAAATAACTATGAATATTCATAGCAGGTATCACCTGTAAGTTATATATAATTTATACACTCTGCTATACTGAATTTGACTAGTTAGACATACTGTTAAATCTATTGTGTGCAATTTTGTCATAAGCAAGTTCCTTTAAAGGCACTCAAATATCAGTCTGATTTCGAGTTTTAGGCATAATCCCAAACCCACTGCTGTAGTGTGAGTTCCTGATCTGAGAGCCTTTAAACCAAGATGGGTGGCCTGTACAGTGCAGTGAGAAGCACATCTTGAGCAGTGACAGATCACTTTGTTCTGATGCAGCAGCTTGATTTAAACTTTAATCTAGAAAACTCTTGTACAGTGTGACACAGGAGAATGCAGTTATACAGTTACTTTGAGGCTCTATTTTTGTTCGGTCTGTACCAGCATAAAGGAGAAGATCACCCAACCCAGAACCTTAATAGCTTTTTCTTGCATTTAGTGTCTCTTTATTCCTCTCTTCTCCCACTCTTTCAGCAAGAGATTAGGATGAACCAGCAAGGTAGTGAAATAGCAGTGTTGAAGAGTCCAAGAGTGTCATAAGAGCTACTGAAGGCAAATACTTCTATTGTTAGTTGTTAATTACTCATGGAATGAAACTGTTTTCCCCCTATAGTCAATCTGATTTATATAAGTATGTGTCAAGCTACTCAAATGATTTAAAGAATACTGGGATACTCACATGCTCACGTTTTAAAAATAAAACTAAAATGAAAAAATCCAAGACTTATGATAAAAATAACTATAAAGAGCATTCTGACACTTAAACCAGCCATTTAGATTTTGTAACTCCTGATGTACTTAGAAAAGCAACTTTCCTGAAAGAATAATTAATTTAAAATAATTAAGTAATAATTTCTCTTTTAAGATATAAATTCTTTAAAAGAATATAGCCTTTATTTAAAGTGAAACTATTTACATATACAGCATGTGACAGTGTCTAGTCATGGTATGGTGAAGCAAGAATCATTAATTTGTCTTGACATTCCTTCCACAGCTGAAGTCTACATAGGAATTGGGAAGCCTGCTGAGGCCACAGCGTGTACCCAGGAAGCAGCTAATCTCTTTCCAATGTCACATTATGTTCTCTACATGAGAGGTCAGGTGTCTGAACTTCGTGGAAATATTGATGAAGCCAAACGCTGGTATGAAGAGGCCTTATCTATTAGTCCTACCCATGTGAAAAGCATGCAGAGGCTGGTAAGTCTCAAGCCCTTGTCATAAATAGTGCCATCTCAACTGGTGATATTGTATTGTGGAGTCTTGACTTGGTGTAGGTAACCCATAACTTGTGAGTTTTGGATCTATATTCTTATTACAAAATGCTTTGGAAACAGTCTTTCTGGGCATTTATTCTGCCTTCTGCGTGTTGGGACATAAAAAGGATTTGCAGGCCATAAGACTGTTTCAGTTCTAATAGAGACCATAGAAGTAATTCGCATACAGCTAATATTGAGTGCCATGGGAAATGAAGGCGGTTTATGGTAAGAGAACAGTTGGATATTGTAGTTGGATGCTGTACAGGCAAGACCAGTCATTTTGGTATTCCAAAATAAAAGTTCAATTCACCAAATCATAGAATATTCTAAGTTCATCTAAAGATCATCAAGTCCAACTCCTGGCCCTGCACAGGACACCCCGAGAGTCACATGATGTGCCTGAAAGCATTGTCCAAACACTTCTTGAACTGTGTCAGGCTGCTGCTGTGACTCTGGGGAGCTGTTCCAGTGCCCAGCCACCCTCTGGGTGAAAAACCTTTTCCTGATATCCAACCTAATCCTCCCTTGACACAACTTCAGGCCATTGCCTCAGTCCTGTCACTGTCACCACAGAGAAGAGATCAGTGCCTGCCCCTCCTCCTCCCCTCATGAGGAAGCTGTAACTGCAGTGAGGTCTCTCCTCAGTCTCTTCTCCAGGCTGAACAGACCAAGTGACCTCAGCTGCTCCTCACACGGCTTCCCCTCAAGGCCCTTCATCATTTTCATTGCCCTCCTTGGGATGCCTTCCAATACCTTTATATCCTTACATTGTGGTGCCCAAAACTGCACTCAGGACTCGAGGCCACACCAGTGCAGAGTAGAGCTGTTCTCTGCATTCTACATGTTTATTGATTACTTTCATGCTGTGTGATTTCTTGGGTTTTTCAAAGGTAGAGAATCAGTCTTGCCCTCAAATGAATGTGTAGCTTTACATACAAAGGTACCTTCCCCAGTATAAATGTATGATTGTTTATATATTTCATAGATACATACATGTCTAGATATTGTGTGCTTACTACGTTAGGAAAATCACTTTTTTAAAAATCCAGTTTTCTTCCAGATAGAGCAGAATAGAACAGCTGAAATCAGCTTCTTACCCAATCACTTTTTCAGAAGTAGAAGCTGGTTTCTGCCTAGGTACTTATGAATTATTCAGAGAAATTTCTTGTGCATCCCTGAGGGAAACATATGAGACAAAAGATCAGATAGGAAGGCAGCACAGGGAAAGTTTTTTGTTTCACCTTTTCAGCATTTCAGGATATTTGAGCCTGCTGACAAATGCCAAAAGATTCCTTTTCCTGAAGGAGCAGGCAGTCAATCTAAAGCAGTGCAACTCAGAGAAAATGAAAGCTTATGTTTTGCTGGGTATCTTTTGCTCCTCCTCTGAATGCATCTTTGAATAAATAGTCTGTAAACGCACAGTGCTCTTCAGAATGACTGAGAAATTAGCTGTCTAAGAGGCATGTGAGATGAAAATTACTGTGCTTCCAATCCAGATTTCCTTTTTATGAGATTTTCTGTTTGAGTCCTAGATGGAAGGTAACTGCTCATTTCATTGGATTGGACAGTCCTTTTTAAGGATTCTTATAATTTAGAATTTTGTTTCTATAAGCTTTCTCTAGTGTTGTAGACCTTTTCTGCACTAGGATGTTGTTTTGAGTAGATTCTTAGAGATTTATGCTGCTTAAATACAAATATCCAAGGTGTGTGCTATAAAAATACTTGTCTATATAATTTCACGTAGGAGAAAGTACAAGATTCTGTATCCTTCTTGACCTTTTGACTATTGCAAAAATATTTTAATGAGAAAGTTTGTAGCATTAACTCTTGCCTGTGAGTATAGATGAGTATCGGTACATCCCAACACTTTGTGTATATTTACCTATTTATTATAAAGAGATATGATCTCAGTGGCAGGGGAGCTGTAGCAACAGCAATGGGAAGGTACCAGCCTCTACGACAACAGCTGAAACATTAACTTCTAATATTTGTATTCACAATTCTAAGCTGTCAGTTGGTTTATGAATGAAAGTTCTGTGTAAAAAACGCTTACTTTCTGTGATTAATTTGATGTTTTAAATATATTTGATATGGTTTTCTAGCATTACTTAGAAAGTAGTATGAAATGCTACTGTTTCCACATAAATGTTACATTATTGCCTGTATTTATTTAATAAGTTTTGGTGAATTTCTTTTTGAGGGGCATATATTAAATATAGATCATAATTAGTTTGTGTATAAAATGCACCAAAATGGAAGCAAGATTTAAGGATGGCATGAGTTCTAGCATGTAGCATATGTATCCAGGCCTGTCTCTCCAAGTGAAATTACTTGAAATAGTTGAACCTGAAATCAGTTTGGAAGGACTTCCTTTTGTTTTTATTAAAATTTTAGAATGAGTGACATTTGACACTCAGTCAAATTTCCTGATGCTAATGGTTTGGAAATCTGAATCTTTGATTTGAGATAGTCTTTGTAGTTGTCCAGAGGGGAAAAAAAAGCTAAATATAATGTTTATTTAAATGTGTAGAAACACCAATAGCGTATTCAGAATAGTAGTTTTCTCCTTTTATAATCCATCCTTTTGATGATGTCACTGCACTCTGGTAAGAAGGATGAAAAGCTAAACTTTGAAAAATTTGCTATCTTTCATTATAACATTTCGTACAATATTTTGGTCATAAGTCTCTTTGAGTACCTATTCCTGAATATGATCTACTGTTTCTACACAGAAACAGCCTTATTACTTTAAGTTGCTGAAGAAGGATGTGAATAAAGACCAGAAAGTTTAGTTTGGAGGCTTCAGAAGTGTTGTACTTCCTGTGAGTTACAGCATGTGCTTTGGAGTTTCTGCACAAAGACTCTTGCATTTCTCTCATGCAGACTCCACATTCTGTTAGTGTGACCATGAAGGCATGCTGTCTGCAGAAGTCTGGTGTATTACCTGAATGAAGTTACTTTTTATTGGCTGGCATCATCATTTCTGCAAAATTACAATTTTCTAAAGAAATAATTTCTTACTCATTTTGCTGCTGTCTCTAAGGTCTTCACTGGTTTACTCCTGTTTCAAGACATTTAGTAAATCGGAAAACAGGAGGTTTTGGCAATGGTGTGAATATTGCAGCAGTTAAGAGTGGTGAAAGAGGTCTGTTTTCCAACAAAATGATAATCATAAATGGTACTGTTTGGGGGGGAGGTTTTTACCTTACTAATGTAATGCCTCAGACAATGTAACACCATATGTTGGGGACTTCATACATGAGTAAATGAAAAATGGTTTAGCTGTATTCTGCTTCACTAAACTTCGGAAATGGAACTGGTTGGGTCATACTGTAGCATTACCTAAGATGGGAGCTATTCCAACAGAGAGCTGGCTGCAGGGGCAGCATGTTTGTGTTCTAACATGTTGGGGGGCTTATTAATTAAATCAGCTAAACAACAAAACGAGTTCTTTCCAAGAGAAGTGCTGTTAAAATTCTCTGTAGCTCCTCGTGGAACTAAATTATTTCCCATACAGTTAATATTTTAATCCATATATTTTCACTTTATTTTTCTGAGCAATGCTCATTTTAAGCTCTGCCTTGTTCTCAGGTGCTATTTTTTCCTGTTTGTCACTAACTGAAATTTTCTCCAAGCCAAAGGTTACACCAGCTTGCTATTTGGCTAGCTCAGACTGCTCACAAGATGTCAAGAGGAAAGCAATAACATGTCAGTATTAATTATGTGTACTTTACAGAATGCAGCAGCAATGCTTTTGAACAAATGCAGTGTCCTTTCTTCTTTTTAAGGTCTGCATAGTGCACTCAGAAAAAATAATGTGAACTTGTGTTCTAAAGGTTTGAAATGCTTTGGTTTGTTTTCTGTATACCAAATAATTTTTTCTCACACCTAATGAAATTTAAAATTTTCTTTAATGACTTAATTTTAAAATGATGGTCACCCTTCAGTTCAATGTCATATACCTATGGTTATCATCTGCCTGATTTTGGCCAAAATGGATTTATTTGAACAACTTCTCCATTCTCTCTACCCTTTATCACCACCCCCAGATTTCTGCATTACTGCTGCCTTCCTGCTTTTGTCATTGCTTTCCTCCCCTGTGAAAAAAAGAATAAACACTCTTTTATCTCCCACAGTCAGAGTGCTCTTGTGGAAAGTAGCCCTTACTGCTGACGTCTGAAAAGTCCTGAAACAGGCCATCATTCAGTAATGCCTGAAATGGCAATGAATATTTCAATCCATTGTCCAGGAAACAAATCTATGTATTCTCTCTCAGGCTGAAAATTTCTTACCTAAATGGAGCTTTGACATGAAATAGGTATCCAGCATTTGTATGTTGTTATAATCCTAGAAGACTGTAGGATTTTCTGAGTATTAAGTAATTCATCACAGCACTTGCCAGTTAATCCTATTAGTAGCTTAGGTTCAATGAGCAGAAAACTAAAACAGAAGGGGAAAAATTACTTAAACAATTTATTCATGTAGAAATTAGTTTTCAAGAAGCAGTATCTTGGAGAGTTACATTCCCTACATCACACTGTTGGATATCAGTTAAAGTTTCCTGTAATTATGCATAGCTAAACCAGATCTCTTAAGGCTTAGATTAACTATGTGTGCTTTATCTCTCAGTTATAAATATATTGTTATTTATATCTAACCATACTGACTTCTTAGGTTTTTTTTTCAACCCAAAGACACTGCCAGAAAGAAGTCTGGCAGTATACATGGGCAGTGTGTGCTTATGAGCCTGTCAAGGATGTTGAGTTGACTGAAAGAAAGGAAAAACAGAGAAGACTTTAGAAACATGAATTCAGAGCGTGTTTGAAGGGGTCATGGCAGTTAAGGTAGAGAAAGTCTAAACACAGTCACCCAACTTTATTCTTTCTGTGAGTCAGTGTACTCATTTGGAGAACATTCAGCAGCTCATTTGATTTTCATCCTCAGGCCTCTGCACGGTAAAATTGTTGGTCTAGGGTGCAGAGGTGTGTCCTAAGCACATTATGCTGGTTCTCACGGGTGGTTTGGGTCAGAACTGATTACCGCAGAGCTAAATGCTAATGCCAGATCTCAGGGCTTATTTGACTCCACTCTCTAAGTGCATCCGTACACACGTGGTGGTTGAAGTAGACTGCAGAAATAAAGGTCATTGGTTTTGTTAGATTTGTTAGTAAAACGCTGTGAAGAAGAAACTTAAAGATAATTTCACAAAAATCTGAGAAAGCAAAATATATGTTTGGCCTAAAACTCACTGCCCCTTACAGAAGGCATTTTACTGTGATTTGACCGCTGTCACATGTAAATGTTCCAAGTGATTGCATTCTGCACTCTGAAAAAACAATGGCCATTCTGCTTGCATTTTAACCTAGAAGCCATTGAGTTCAAATGACTCAAGGACCATTTCAATACATTTTAAATGCTTCATCTGCCATGTGGCATTCACAGGCTATATTCTTTTCTGTTGTGAGACTATTATTTCCCCTATTACCTTAAAACAGAAAACCATCAGTGCTTAGTGCAATAAAAAAGTACATAAAATCAACTTGCATGGTCATTAGCTTTGAAGTATAATAAAATGGAAATCAAAGTGAAAAATTAGGGAAGTTTTTTTCCCTGTTTGTTTCAAAGTTACTTCCTTTTATTTTTAACGTTGTTGAGTTCAAGGACAGCAGTTAACCACTTCATACTGACTCATATCTTAAAGATCACCATTGGAGGAAGATCAATAGATTTTCTTAATTCCTGAATGCTTTGTATGAATTTTACAGCACTCTTTTAAAGCAGATCTATTTTTGTTCAGTATTTGACAACAATAACTGCTACCAATTTTGAGTTTAAACTTGAACCTAGTTGCTCTTTTGGAAACAGAAAGTGATTGTGAGAATTTAGGGCACTAATTTTGTTTGTAACTTGAAGCAGTGAGCTCCCATTTACTTAGGCAAGACTGTGTTGATTCCCAGAGAACTGTTGTTCTGTAAGTAGAATTATGGGGCTGATGGTATTATAGTTCCTGCTTCATAACAGACTTTCTTCTCACCTTACTCTGTAATTACTCCAAATGGCTTCAAGCAGCTGTGACAGGAGAAGATCTTTCAACAAGAAAATACCTCCATTCTTGGATGCATTTCACCACGTGAAGAGTGAGCTCTCTAAGGTCTCTTCAACTTGTCTGTGCTGTCCTCAGCTGTCAGCCATTGCAAGAGGAATTCTGCAACTGGGCTTAAATTAGTTGCTTGGTTTAGACAATCTGAATACCTGAAGATGCAAAGGTAATCTGATTTTGTGCAGCCTGCACAGCTGATGCATTAAATGGAACTGGACTAAGATGAAGAAACGAAGCTGTTGAGGTGTACTGTTTATTGAGAATCTAGTAGCAATGGTTAAGGAAGCTTTCTGAATACAAAGAGAAGCTCTTTCAAATAGAAATCCTAGGAAAGTTAATTTAAAAGTAGACAAAAACCCAAAACACTTAAAATTTCAGAAAGCTGGGGTGTTTTTTTGGGATCTTTTGTTTTGTGTGATGGTTTGGGTTTTTTAATGTAAGGATTTTTGCCTGAAATCTCAGCTTCAATTTTCTGTTTTCATGTTATCTGTGTGATAGATTTTTCCATGGTTTATCTATCCTGGCACAGCTTGCCAGAAACCAGTTTATCACTTCTATTTGTTCCCATTTTAAAAAAATGGAAAATTAATTAGTGGCAGATGCTGGCAGAAGGAAGGGATGCTTTGGCTAGAGTTACTGCTCTTTATTTGACAGGTCACGAATCACACCACTGTTTTTATTGTATTGTGTGGAACTGATAAAATTCCACCCATCAGATAGTTCATCACAATTTGCTGTTGCAGCAGGTCAGTCTGCAATGAACAGTATGACTCCAAAGTTCCTTTTCTTTGCTTGGAAGATTTTAAGAATCTTTGTTTTCAGTTTTTGAAATACAAATAGCATTCATCTCAATCTCTGATTCACATTTTATAGCATAAAGTCTTTTAATTGGGTTCAAATTGCTATCACAACTGAGCTATTATTAATTCATTTGATATACAGTTACTATGGATTAAATGTTATAATTTGGAAAGTAGCAACCAAGTGTAGTTTCAAGTTCAAGGAAAAAAAATCCAAGGATCACAATGGCCCAGTCTGGAACAGGGCTTTGGTTTTGCCAGGCATCGTAAGAAAACATGTGAGGAGGGATTCCCTGCCCCAGACTGTTTCAAGGAATTGACAGGCAAAGAGCTGGGGAACAGAAGCACGATCAGATGCCATTTGTGGAATGGAAACAGTATTTCAGATGCACTTGTAAGGTGCATCCACTTGGCGAGGAGTTTGTGGGGGTCTCACATTCTTGGAGATATTCAGAATCTGACAGCCCTTCACAACCCTCTGTAGGTGACTCTACTTCAAGTTTGGCTGTAGAAAATCTCAAATTCCTTTCCTACTTATGTCCTTCTGAGATTCTAGGAATGCAAGCAAGACAAGCTTTGTAGATAGAGGTAAAGATTTGTGTTTGAAAACATGATGGGAACACTTGTCTGTGGACAAAATCTTGTTACATTTTCTTGTTATGCAAGAGTTTCTTTATTTTTACCAGTGATAAAAATCTGTAAAGCACATATTTTGTTCTTCTCTTGTTTCCATGGTACGTTACCCATAGCAATCATGGAAGGAAGGAGCAAGAGATTAATGCCTTTATGAACTGCATTCACTCACCTACGTGCATGTAAAATATACGCATATATGTGTGTATACGTATATTCTCTTTTACAACTCTGCCGTAATATTTTGGATACATCTTACTGTCTTTGCATACAGAAGTGTCAGTGGCAAAATAGTGCAACCAAAAAGCCTTGGTTGGGATCTCCAGAAATTAAGTTTTTGGGCTTCTGTCTCTCTCTTGATGGTTTTCTTGAAGGTTCAAGTATACCTTAACGAATTGGCCTTGAGGCTTCTGTATACAGAGGTGTGTCCAATATTATTTAAAGAAAACAAAATATTTATGACTCTTTACCATTGTTTATATGGAAAATATCCATATAAAATATCCAAAAATCTCTTTCTGTCCTAGTACTAAGTAGAGATGATGGACAGCCAGCAAGCTTGTAAAAACATCTGATCACAGTATAATGAAAAATTTACTTTTCCAGGCTTTTTTTTTTTATTTTTTTTGGTAGGTTTTAGAAAGGGTAATTCCTATTAGAAGTCTTTCCAGAATTCTTCCATTTTCTTATGCCTTTTACCCTCTAAAGAGCTGACTACATTAAAGTCATTGACAGGTGGGTTTTGTTGACATGCCTTTTCCTGTATGCCTTTTGCTGGGTAACTGCCCACCTAAAATAGGATGTAGGGGGAAAAACATACAGATTTATCCTAATCGAAAAAATATTAACAAGAATGACTAATTTAACAGAAGGAAAATGTCAGTAGTCTTAGTAATTCAGGAAATGGCCAGGAGGTCTCATGTCAGTAAAGTGCTAATAGTTGTTCTTGATATTTATGTTCTCCTTATTTAATTAAAAAAAAAAAAAAAAAGAACAAAAAAGGAAAAGAGAGAAGGCATGGAAAAAATTGAAAATATGTGCTCTACCTGCTATCCTCTACAGTCCCTTACATCCCTTTTCATGGATATTTGCTGCTGCTTTTTTGCGTGGATCTCAAAAATTCTATTTTTATTTTGCTCTGTATATTGCCTTTCAATATGAGAATTGCTTTGCAAAACACTTTTTAAATTAGGTCATTCTGCTGAAGTATGCACTGAGCTAATTATGATTATTTTGCTTCCCTGGGCATTTTTTGTGCTCATTGAATTTATTAAAGTATTTCTTTATAGCTGGAGCTGAGAACTTACACAGCAATAAAAGCTACATAGCACCTGGTATGCTTTTGCTAGTAGGTAACATCTGGCACCTGATCACTTATAATTGAATTTCATATAATTAATAAAGAAATAAGTTTAAGGATCTTTTGGGGCAGAGGTGGTAAATATAAAGAATGTGAAAAAGGCTTTGAGAGAGAAGTCATCTTCAACTTTAAATGAACAGGAGGGATTTTGTTTCCCTGAGAAAGGTTCTGTTGTAGAATTCTGTAGGTGGGAACTGTTTAACTACCGGACAATTTTGAAGCCTGACATCATCTAAAATGTCTCCTTGTTTTTCTTTTCTTTTCTTGTGCTGCATAACTTTGCAAATTGGTGGAATATAACTAAGTGCTACCATCAATAGCAATCTGAATGAGACAAACCATTCCGTGTGACTTAGTTGAGGTGGTTGGTAAATGTGTGTGAGAAACTTGCAGCACCATCGCCAGGTGTCTGAGCCCTGACTCTTTCTCAGTCTGTCTTAGAATAACATATTATTATAAAATTGTGCATGAGTTATCAGTGCATGTATTTAGCTAAAAATCTCATGCAGTTTTCATGTGCATTTCTGATGCACGGGTGAAATTATCTTTTGCTTTTTGCTTTATATCTGTAGCAGGGGAGCTTTACTTGCTTTGGCAGAAGCCATTTCCTGAGAAAACAGGCTGCTCTTGGGAGGATCAGAAGTTACCTAATCAATTATAATTCTTTTTTTCTGACTAGGAACTATAAACAACTTGGTCTTGAAAATTGTGCTTTATCTTTCCCTTATCAAGCAGAAAGTAGCCTACCTTAATGCAAAACTAGAGATCTGGAAGGAACTGTCCCCCAGGAAATCATTTTAATGCTTGCTTTTGCAGGGTTATGTCAAGCAGCTGTATTCCCCAGATAAGTTGTCTACTCTGGCTCAGAGTTTTTTCTGCAAATCCCCAGTCTGGAACAGTCTTCTTATGTCTCTCTCTCCCTCTTCAGCTCATCTTATTTTAAATTTTATTTGAAGATCTCTTTTCCATTTGCTGAAGCTTAGCTTCTCTGCTAGTCAGTTTTATACTTAGCAGTAATTCCCCTGCTCATGAGTCTACAGTTTAAAGATGAGTTGCACCTTGCACTTTGGAAGAATTCAACCAACCAATGTGTGAATAGCATAATATATTTTCTTCAAGATTAGTTTTCTTTAAACAGACTGTGTTTTCTGGTAGCAAACTTGTGTTAGATGGAGTTAGAGAATTGGCCCTTAAGGTTAGTGATGTACTATTTTTTAAGTCAAGTTTTTTTTTAAATCTAGATGAACAAATTAATTACAGAGAAAGCAATTTTCTCAGTGAGTTTTAATTTGTGGGAAAATATGAAGCGTGTTTTGTGCATCTCTGAAAACCATGTTAATTTGGAAGGTGCGATGGTTATTTTTCCATTATTATTCCTATTTGCATATATTCTTTTCAACAAGTAGCAACAAATGGCATGAAGAAAATGATGTAGTGATACTATTCAGAAAGCTGCCATCTCTGCATTTCTCAGTAGGGGAGAGGAGACATGCTATCTGGCAACTTTGTGTACTTCATCTCACTGGAAAAGGCCAGCATTTCCTCTGAATAAAACTGGCTGCAGATTTAGAGTTGTTAATGCTTTTAATGCTACTTCTATCATGTTAAACAACCTGGTTAAGCTGATATGGCTGGAAAAATACATCATGAATGAGACTAAGTAGTGATAAACTTGAAAACAGAAAACTATTTTGGGCTTTCATCACTTTTTCAGTCAGCAGTACAGTGTTGATCTGCTTCTTTAAATTTTGATACTAATATGTGTGGACTTTATAGAGAGCCAAGAGGTAAGAGCTTTTTAGTTTCAACAGTTAATCATGACTCTAGTCTGTATGTTTTGTTAAAACACTAGCTTTGCAAACAACTCTGGGCATTTGAAAACAAAAAAAACCATTAGTTATAGTTACTATATTTTTAGGTGTGAACATTTAAGCATCTGAGGAAATTTGGAAGAATAAAAAGTAACTGGCTAAGTAGAGCATCTTGCAAGTGTTATGGCAACTAAGAGTTGGTATGGCAGAGAGTAAGACAATAACTCAAATCTTTTTTTCTCTTTTTCTAAATCAAAAATCTAGATTTTTTTAAAAGGTTATAGTATCTTTTTCGTAATAATTTTGAGTATTCATCATGTTAAGTTTCAAATATGTTTGGCCCTGAACTATGTATTCCCAGTTAAGAAATGGGGAAACTGAAGCATAGGTGCTGTGATGTATCTAGCTTTAAAAACAGTACAACCCTCCTGATTTCTCATTCTGAGCATCACATTCATGGGACTCATATTTAATTCCTATGATTATTCTTTCCAGTGCCTTTGCACTGGGAGGAAAATAATTTTCCCCATAGGCATCTCCAATGTCAATCTTGTTAGGGCAGCAGCATCAGTATTCCCACTGCCTCCTGAAAGGAGCCTGTGGAGTGTCTTGTGGGTTTTGACTTGCAAATGATTGGCAGACTTTAGGAGGACTTTCCCTTATGATATTTTAATTTAGTACTGCCACTTATGGACCTCCTATTAAAATGTACATTATTAAATCAGTTCTATCATTTATCAGTGAAAATTATATCTTTGATTATTGCCTTTGCATGCAGTTTAAGTGAAGGGATATGTGGCAGCTCCTTGATAGCCATTCAGCTCAGCCATGTAAAATGAGGTCCTTGTATCATCCACTTTCAACACTTCTAAATAATAAATCACTTCATTTACCTACATCTCTCTTTCTCCCAATTCCCTTCTTTTATGGAAGATTTGTCAATGTTGCCTCGAATTTGCTCAATGAATATATTGTTTCCCAAGTCATTGCAGCTGAGATGCTTGGTGAAGGAGATGTCTGTTTGGACAGCAGACTGGTTCAGAAGTACCTGAGGCATCAGGACATTGTTTCTGTGATTACTTTTTGATCTGGTTTTGAGAGCTCAGTTAAACATTGTCCTGTTCTATATTAACACACTTTTATAGGTGATAAACTACTTCCATAAATCTTTGTTTCTTGTCTTACATTTTTACTTGGTAGTAAGTTAAAATTCAAGAGAAGTTAACTTTAAACCAGAACTAAATATGAAGTATGTGGTATAGAAATCTAAAGGAAAAAGGATTTCTGTTTTTATTACACAATGAGTGGTTAGTTTTTCTTAGAAGTTCTGTTCAGGTCTATGCTTTGGTGCATCTTCCTACAAATGAGAATCCTACCCGGCTTTGAACAAAAAAGGATTAAGTTTTGTTTTATGTCCTTGGGGAAATTGAAGATTATTATAGCCCCTAACTTGAATTGGTGAGCATAAATGTAACTCCAGCATGTTTGTGTGTAACCAATGTCAGGTTTGGAAAACTAATGTGATAAATCTTCTTTTGCTGTTATGTTGTTTGTGTGCTTATGTAATTACCATTATACACAATAAATACCTTTTTCAGTAAGACTTCTTAGGCCAGCTTTTCCCTGAAGAGGGATAATACCCTCTGGGGAAGATCAGTTTGGGAAGACATGACAAACCATAACTCTCTGCTCCCATTCTGTGATTAGTGAGAGGTAAACAAAAGAGGGCTGTTTAATACCCTGAAGTATGTCACAATGGTTGTAAGTATATATTATTGTCCAGATGGTGAGGCTGAATGTACTTTTGTACTAAAGATGCACTTATCAGAGTCTTGGGAAATTGAGAAAACTTTCTGCATTGCACTGCATTACAGCTTCTCTCTGCTAATCTGTGATGTGTAGTTTATACATGTGTGGCTTTTCCACACTAATCTGAGAAATCCTGTGTTGTGATAGATGCTGCTGTGACACTTCAAGGAAGCTGGCATTCAAGAAATAGCTCTGTACATTAGACTTGAAGTTGATTTTAGGAACAGCTCTTCTTTCTTAAGAGCGGGTATAGAATTGAAGGAAAAAGAACTCTAGCGAGGGGCTGAGTTAAAATGGAGTGCTCATACTCAAAAGCCATGTAACTATACATAAAGCATTTGACCTGGAAGAAATCTTCAGTCTTTTAGTACTGCTCAGATGAACAAAGCAAAGCAATTCATTAGCAAAGCACTTACTTGGCAGAAATATGAAAACATGAACATTGTTCACACTGTTAAAAGCTAAGCCCTGCAAGGAAAGACGCTATCCAAAACCACTTGAGCAATATAGTGTGCTTTAGTAGACCCATTAGGATGCAGACATCTGAGTATTTCAATTTTTTTTCTAAGTACTTTGATGAAAAATCCCAAAGTTTTTTAATGCTTTCCTCTTATTCCAGGAACAAAACTTTGTAAGTGAAGTTACAAATCTTTATTTTATGGATGTATCTGAAATTAACATGTGAGTTACATTTTTTTCTTGGTTCTAATTAATCAGTCTTTAATCAGTGATGCTGGTGAAATGATTTGTTGCAACTCAGTGTGTTCAGTCTTCCTCAGCCATTACTACATTGTTTATATCTCACACATTGAACTTACTATTTAAGATAAATATCCTTAGGAAATCAGGTGTACCAAACCATTTTTCAATTCCTTTGTTTCATCTGGACAGAAGAGGGAATGATAAAATAAAAAAGAAAAAAAACCAACTTTGTGCAAGTATTACAACCATAGAGGCAGGAGGAAAGGCTTTTTCATTATTTCAGATTTTTATTAGGTATCAGCAAATGCACAGGAGTGAGCATTTGTAAATTCTCTGCTGCAGCGATGTAAGACACAGTCATTAGAAAACCAAACCAGCCTTCACTGCAGTCAGTGCTGTTAAAAGTTATCTTTTTAAAACTATTCCAGAAGATAACATAATGTATTGCACTACGTTAGCTTAGTTGGCTGTATTACTGGACAAAATAGTGAATTGTGAGTGATATGAAGACCTTATCAGTAAAGGGCTATAGAAATAATAAAATAAAAAAAAACCCAAAACCATGTGGATTCAACATTTCTCATGTACAATATACAGTGTGAGAATGGTTTCAGAGTTCTAAATCTACACGGACAAAGGCTGTGTTAGGTAGCACTTTGGAAGAACACTTGCCATCTATCAGAACTGATCTGGCCTACTAAAAAAAAGGATTTTGCCTTGGATTCTGAATTAAAATGTCCCTGATGGTAAGTGGGTTTTGCTACCTTAAAATAAGTATTTTAAAATAAAGACATAGTTTTAAAAGTACATTCCCCCATTTAAAAACAAACCCCTTTATTTTCTAAATGGGTGCAAGTAATAAATTAAGGCAGATATTGTCATGTGGTTACAAATGTTCCAAAGATGAGCAAGTGAACCTCTATCAGCTGCACAGCCATTTCAATTTCCATTTTTTCACGGTCCTTGTTACAGTTTGTCCTGACAGCTGACAATAGCTTCTTTGGGATTCTGTCTGGTTTTTAATTTATGACCATTTGAAAAAGTGATAGCCACAATAGCATTGGAACAGATGGTATTGTGAGGGTCACGGACCCAAAGACTTACCAGAGGGCTATGAAATGCTACGACACAAATGCAGTCTGTGATGATGCTTTGTCATATTAATTGAATGCCTAGCCACAAGTTGGTAGGTTGTAGTTGCCAGAAATAACTGGTTTTGATATAAGTATAAAACAGTATGAAATGCTGTCAGATCTATTAAAGTAGTTGACACATCAAACTTAATTTCCTTTAAAGTTGTGAAATGATAGTATGAGCAGCTGGTGATCTCTGGAAAATAAATGAGGTAGCTTTAGCTTGGGCATCCAAATTCACCTCATTTGCTGCAAAATCAAACCCTAAACTTCAAAAATTTAAGGAGTTTTTATAAGTGGGTGTGGTCATTCTGCCATGTGGATTACATTCAATTTAAGGTCGATTTATATCTGAATATTTTTGTGAGGATAAAATCCCTGGATGTTTAACACAATGGCTGGTAGGAAATTTTTGTATCTCACCTCAGACTCAGCAGCTCTCTTAAGTTCCAGAATTACCGCCTTCCCCACCAAACCCATGCTGTTGCTGTAGTTCTTGTTCCTTGAAAAGTGGAAGCTGCCACTTTGCATTTCAGCTCTTTACTTGGATAGCATTAACCTCCCAGTTTGCTTACTCTGATCAAATCCTAGCTTTGTGGGGGAGTGCCTTTTCTGTCATTCTTGTTCTTCCTGCCAACTGTGCTCCAGTGAACTAGAAAAGTGACTCAAATGGACAAGGCTCTTACACTCTGGGAAGCAGGGCTCAAATTTATTCCAGCTGCCTGTCAGCTGACAATAGTAACCCAAAGGGAAGGACTGAGAGAGAAACAGCATTTGGAATTACACTTTCTCTGCAGATTCCAACCTTGTGAACTAATTTATTATACAGTTTGGAAAATGTATTTCAAGAGCCATAAACCAACCACAGAATATGATTTAACATGTGGTGTCAATCAGTGCAGTGATGGATATCCACTTACAAAAAGTTCATAACTGCAAGTCGTATTTTGCCTCAGTCTTTCACAGGAATGTGATATTCGTCATGGATGGCAAAGGTAAAATTAGTAGTAGAAATGAAAGTATAGAAATGATGGCAAGTACTGGCTGGTGGAAGAGTATGGAGGATTTGACCAGAATTGTGGAAGAACGACTTGATGAAATAACTGAGGCTTCACTAAATACTACTGGACTAATGATTTGTTAACAGCAAATTTTAGAACAGTTCATGCAGTACCTTTACTTGGGAAAAGCAGTTGCAGGACAAAGCAAATTTTGATTAGAAATGAGACTTGGAGATGGTTCAGTGAAAGAAATAAAATAACTTCCAGAAATAAAAAATACAAGAGCAAGATTGAATATGGAAATGACTGGGGAGAACAAAGAGCTAGGGTAGTACTCAATCAGAACTGCATCTCTGTAGTTCTACAAGAGCTGCATCTCCATTGTGCATGACTTGGCCAGGCACAGCATGAGACATCATCTTGTCCCCATTATCAGCATCATCATCTTGTCAATGGTGTAGTCTCACCTTTAATTTTGTAAGCCTACAGATTCTCCTTCCCTTGTGGAAGGTGGTGGTGGTGTTCGTGCTCCACTGGTTGCTTTATGAGCCCAAAACAGAGACTGCCATGGCCAGGGAACGCAGCTGAGCCTGGTCAACAGCACAAGTGAACCCTCAGCGTGCTCTAAGGCAGAGGTTTCACCTGGGGTACCTCACAGGCTGGTGCTGTGATGTCTTGTAATCCCAGCTAAGGTGGCTGATGGCAAACCTGGCCTGTGGCCTTGCATCAGTGTTGCCCTTACCCAGGGAGCGCTGAGGTGACTGCACTGCAGTGTGGCACTGGAAATCTCTGCAGCATCTCCTGGAAGCAGTAGGAAACTTTAACAGTAATATATGATCCTTGTAAGTAAACATGAGAGGAATATGCATAATCGAAATAAAGCTAAGTGGCATTGGCACTGGAGAAAATGAAAACAAACTAGCTAAGGAAAAATTTGGGAAGATGATATGAAGAGGATTCTTAGCACTTACTAAACACTGTGGAACAAGAAATCTTGTCATGAGGTTGTCTGTAACAACAGAGGATAAAGATGAGTGACCTAAGAGGACTCTTCTGATTTGATGTTGATTAAATGGAAAATACCTTACTTTTGCAAGTTTAGATAAAATTAACAATGATCCACAAAAAAACAGTTGAGAGAAAATGTGATAGGCTTATATGGAATTTAATTATAAAACCTAGGTGATACTTCAGTTATATTAATCTGTTTGTTTCCAGATCAGTACTAGGAAAAAGCTGATTTGTTGAGGTACATTGATGTTATTCTTAACTTTTTTCCCCCCCAAAATACTGCTGTTTGGGTTTCTCTCTTTAGTTGTCAGAAGCTTTTTTCTGTAGTTTTCAGTATGTTCAACTTCTTCCAATTTTGTGCAAGGTAAGTCAGTATATAGGAAAGTGTTTGTTTTATTTTTCTGCAAGTGCTCAAAGCCCTTTCTTAGCCAATGGTTAGGCTTTGGCTCTTGTGACCTGTGCCTGATGGTGCACAGATGGGAGCGTATGGGCCCTCCCTTCACACTGAAAATAGCTGTCCCTTAAAGAAGAATCTGCTGGCAGCTGTCCTGGCAGACTGGCAGGTTAGCAGGCTACCTACAGCTTCTGCCGTGCCTCTCCGAGTCTGGGCACAGAGGCGGGGTGCGTCCCCTCTCCTGCCGGCAGGTTTTTGCACACTGCCATGAGGATGATGGCTCTGCCAGTGCAGTGTGCAGAGCCCGAGCAGCAGATGGCAGTTCACATCTGCTTTGCGGGGGAGGAAATGGGCTGTTTCCTGGGGATGCTATAAAAAAATATATTTATTAATGCTGTATTAAAAATAACCTCTTTTTCTTAGAGGTTACTGCAATGCCAGTGTAGTAAGTGCTGCTGTGGTGTCATAACACTTTTGAAACAGTGACATTAGTCATAGTTATAACATATGTAAGTACATATTTTTATATGCAGAAGTCTCTTTGGCTAAGGGCAAAAGGAATAAAAATGTGAATAATGTACTTTAATCTTTGAATTTCTGTTTTATTTTAGTAATGAAAAGACTGGTCATCTTTTATCTAATACTGCAGTTCTGACTTTGAATATTTAATACAGCATTTTTCAGAATATTTGAGAGAAATGCACATGCATAAATGCAAAAAGGTACTTCAGAAGAATATCATTCACTTCTGATTCCTTTTCCATATTCTCAAAAGTTCAGACAAGTAAGTGCTAGTTTCTATAGTACTCAGTGTGTACAAGCATGGACTCCAAGTGCTAGCTTTCAATACAGTGGCAATCTAGCTAAAGATCTTCAAAGTGCTTGATTTGAACTCTGACAGTTCTATTAATTATAATTTTACTCACAGAGCCTAATACTGGATCTGCAACTCTGGTTTTACTTTGATACATGAACTATTCCCCTGACTTCAGATTGATTTCTTCATTAAAACATTTGATCAATTTTTCTAATTACTATTTCCAGAAGCCACATTCAACCAGTATGTTCAATATGGTTGTATAGAAGAACTGTCATTAATGAAAAACAGCTTCTTTAAAAGTCATTGCTTGATATTTCTCATTATTTATTTTTTTAATTTTGGCTGTGGTTGACTGCTGGACAGAAAAACATTAATTTCTTGACATTAATAATAGATATAATGTTTTTGCACAAGCTTACAAAACCAGGAACCTTCAGGTGTTCTAATTTGGAATCTTGTCTTAGGTGGTGTAGTAAGGACCTTGAATTCCTGGTATCCTCAGTTCTTGTGAAAAATCCAGCTTTTGCTCAAATAGTTGAATATTGAGTCAGTGGGCTGATTTTGAGGCCCACCATTTAAAAAATCATGGTCTGAGGTTTTCTGTTTATCCTGTTCAGCACTTGTATAATTTTTGGAGGATTTGGGGGTTTTTTCCCTCTTTTGGTTATTGAAACTTTTATGTTACTCCTAGGTTTTGAATAAGAGAAATACAGTTTTCTACACTTCTGACCCTTTGACTCAAAACTGGAAAATAATGGCATCAATAACAAACAGTACTTAGGAGTCTCTGTATGGAGCACAATGAGCCAGTGGTAAACTTGGCCTGCTTTGAACCCAGGCAGTGTTGAAGCACAGCCACAGATTAGACTGATAAAGTGGTAGGATTTCTGTAGGGAATGCGCTGTGATGTGTCTGTATCTGTAAACTGCCTACATAGAGGAAAGGATGAGGGTATGAATCACAAAAGACAAGAACATACCAAATTACACAAATTACTGTGGGCCCATTTCATAAATGCACTGTGTGAAGCTGTGATCTCCTGCAGCAGTTTTCATCATGGGTGTGTGTACTTGAGGGATTTTATACATCTGGGAAATCCTCGTTTTTTGTGTGTGGGAAAGGTGAGAAGACACTGATGTGGCTTCAGTGCTGGGAGGGGGAGAAGATGCAGTGCTCCCAAGCTTCCAAAGGGAGGGAGGTGATCAAGAGACCTACATAGACTTTGGTGTCACCTCATGGTGTCACACCTGAGATGAAATGTAAAATGTTGGCACCAGATGACAAGTATTGCACGTTTAGGACTGGCCATAATCTGAGGACTAAGGCTACACTTGATTATTCCCTGATGCCAGTGGTGATGCAATACTTGCCAGAGCTGTAGCCATCTGACTTCTGAAGCGAGAGCCATTGTGGGTTTCCTGTGTTGGTAGCCACAGCATATGAAGTAAGACCCTCAATATAATTTTCAAATGGAGATAAAAAGTTAAATAAGCTCTGGAGTCATTAGCTGCTTCACTCTGTCAGTAAGCTGTTTTATTTGTTTCCAGTGTGCTTGCTGTAGTCAAATTAGTTCTTGCAATGTAGCCTGGTAGTAACGCTATTTTTTGAAAAGCTGATAGGACGTTCGTATATGGTGTAAATCAAAATTACAGCAGATTATTGCAAGAACATGTTGTCTTAACAGGAAAAGTCCCCCAAGAGCTTCCATCTTGGTGGAAGGCTATGATCAGCAGTTTTAAAAAACAGCTTTCAATTTTGAACCTTTCAGCATTCTGGGCCGTGAGCAGTAAGGAACTAAAAGGCAAGCACATCCTTGTGGGAAGGGGCCGGTCATTCCCAAGGGAGTTACGAGTACACAGATGCACTCCCAACCACACGGGTTTGTTATTTCATGCTGGTGATGTGAAGTTCAGTGAGTAACAAAGCCAAAGTTGTTGTTTTAAAAATCTGTTGCCAAGCAGTAGGTTTTCTCCTAGCAACAAGTGTTTTGCAGCAGGGGAAGCAATTGGACACCTTAGGGGGTTTGTTAGCACTGGGGGAAGGGCAGAGAAATAACACTGGGGCTCCAGTGGGGCCACAGAGCACACAGAGGGTGTGCTGGGCATGGAGGAAGGCAAGGGAGGGGGACGAGGCAGAGAGGGACATGTGGCACAGGCGATGTTATGGGATAGGCTCTGAACAAAAGTATTGGCTCCAGGCACAGGTTCCTATTTGTTCATCAGCTGCTTTGTTTGGTTTAGTGAGTGATCGACTGTAGTATTATTAGCTGAAAAAGAAAATCCATACTGAGCTGCTAGGAAGTTTTATTTAGAACATATTTGAAGAAATACACTTTTTATTATTCAAAAGAATTCCCTTGATAGAGAAAATGAGATAAATAGCTTTTTATTCTGCATTTTGGTAAACAAATTATATATATGTTGCAGTTTCTTTTCCAGTTCAAAAAAATTATGTATTTATTATCACCTTCACTTGTAAAGTAAGTCTAGTGGGGTCAATCCAGTTGGTTTTAAGCCTTATAATTTGGCCACCTGTCAAAATCCCTGCATTAAAATGCACCTGTATCTGCAGATACAGAACTATGTTTATTCATAATTTTTCTGATGGAATGGCTTATGTCTAACTGATGCGCGATGTCATAACTCTTTTCGTACTTGCAGAAAATAGTTATGTAGGATGACTAAACATGCATGTGCCTTTGAAAGGAGTTTATAAATGATTTCTTATGCTAAGTCATACTTTGACTAGATGGACACATTTCAGCACAAAGTCATCAGCTAAAATGAAAATAGAGCATAGTATATAAATAATGTTCTATTTCACTCTATGTAAGTGTAAAATATTGATTATAGACTACATTTAAAATGCATGTTTTTACCACAGAGGTTGGAAAGCATCAGCTGCAGAATTTTACTTATTTTTCCATGTATCATGACGAATTCTTCTCATTTTGCCTCACTTCTGTTTCATTATTATAACATAACACTGTCAAGTCACTGGTAAACCTTCAAGTTTGATAGATTTGTTTTAAAATAGCAGCCACCTTAACACTTGCAAAATAGACTGAAAAAGCGGCATGTAACAAGGGGCAGTTTTGTGATGCTAAAATTACACTGCATATGGATTTGCAATGCATACATTGCACATAGAGTTTTGTAACTATTTATGGACATAATCCCTGATTTTTAAGTTTTTTAGATGGGATGGGGATATTTCTAGCATGTTCTTCTGATAACACAGCTCCAAGTTGATTATCTCTTAGACAGTCTGGGACATGCTTAAAAGCAGAAAGATAGTGAACTCGGAAAATTATTGCGAAGTTGGATGTAGTAAGTCCTATAAGTCTTTTGTAGCTTTTAAAAATTGGGGTTTTTCTACATCTGAATAGCTCTGTGTCTGCTTTTACATTAGCAGCTGTAGCTTATTGGGCTTCAGCAGGTCATCAGCAAAACTGTTCTTCTGTCTCCCTGCTCTCATCATTAAAAGCAAAATGAGTCCATTTTTTATTTTCATATGTTTATAATGTTTTCTTATACCTGTTGTCTTTGGAAGGCAAACTTTTAGCTCTGAGGGCTATTTTTCATCTAAATAAGGTTTGTATCGTACAAATTTAGAAGCTTTTTAGCAAACAAGTAATGTAGCAGACCTATCAGGAATAAATTAATATGAATATCATATCTGGTAGTATTCAAATCTCCATAGCTGAGACTTCTGTAGGTCAACAGGCTGCATTTCTTAAACACGGAGAGAATCTCTGGCACTTTTTTGCATGTTAGGTCAGCCACATTTCTTGTTCTCATTCTGTCCATTTCTTCCAGTTTCCTTCTCTGCAGAGATAGTTTAGAGCTGAAAGTCAGCATCCTCCCTGAAAAAGGCAAGAATGCAAATGGAACCATGGTCACAGTTCCCCTTTTGCTTCACTTTTAAATAAATTTCATTGCTTTTGAGAACATTTTGAACCTCTAATCTATATTTTTCTCCGAGAATATGAAAATGTTCCTCTTGATATCAAGTGCGTAAAGGTAAAAATCTCAGGTGGTGCTTCTGTTGAGACTGAGAACCCTTTATTTTCAGCTGGGGTGGAGAAGTAGTCAGACAGTTAAACCTTAAGAAAACCTCCAGCTCTCTTGAGAGAAAATATTTAGTTACATTGAAGAAATCACAGTGATCTTTGTAGTGTTACCTTTTTACCCTTTTGTTCCCAGTTAAAGCAAATTAACTTTATAATAAAGCTCTGGTTTGATGAGACATATGATGGGCGATAATTATGACTGTAATTTTTTCAAAGTTAGTTCCATGGAAAAAAATTGAATGTTAGCTTCTCATTTGCCTAGAAGCAAATAAAAAAGTGACCTTACTAGACTGCTCTAAACGGATCATTTTTTAAATAGTTGTTTATCAAAATCAAAAATTAGTTATTTACACAGTTTCAGTCCTATGTTTATTTGTTTAGATCTGTGTTTTCCATTGACTGGTTAATCATTATGACAGGTTAATTTGCAAAGAGAGAAAGCCCATCTGCAGAAAAAAGATACCTTTGCAGTGACGACTACACTACATACTTATTTAAGCAATTATGGATTTATACAATTGCTTATTATGTCATGTTGTTCAGGTTCTCAGTGATGATATTTTATTAATAAATAGTGCATTTTCTAACTGGAAATTTTATTTGCAGACTGTGATGCTCCATTTGGAAATCCAAATTCATTGGAGTGTTTTCCTTTCAAAAAATGCTTACATTTATCTAATGAAAAATAATCCTAATATGTTGAACTTCAAGGGGAAAAATAACTATGCCATAATATAATTTTGACATGTCCAGTATATATCGAAGTTTACTTCTGGCTTATTGAAAAAGAATTTTAAGTATTTGTTTTATTGTGCCATCACCATAGATGTAATTTTAAAGTTATCTTATCCAGCTAGGAGATAAATAGACATGTAATGACAAACTGAAAGTTATCTTGGTGAAGTAAGGATTTAGGTCCTATTGAAGTGAATGCTGATTAAACATCTTTTTGTGCATGCGTTTGTAATTTTCCTTATGCATCTTTCTGTGCCCAAAAGATTTTGACTATAATGTGAGGCTTATGTTACTTTTTTTTTAAAAAGGGTTTATGGATTTGAAGACTTCAGAGTCCAATAATTTTTTCATATTAGTTTTCTTCTTTCAGAAATAAGATGGATACCTACCATAATTTTATCTTTGCCTTCATTAGTTGGACATTTCTCTGTGCCTGCTTCTTCAGTGTTACCCAAAGAATCAAGAAAAAATTGTTCTTACAAGAGAAGCATTAATTAGTAATATTATATAGGCATGGAAATGGCAATGCAGGAGAGGAAGAACCTGATATCAGAACTGGAATAGTGAAAGCTCCCTGGGCCCTTTAGACAAATCTCTTCCTCATAACCTTCAGAGCATGCAAGCTTTTCTGGGAGGACTCAGTCCTGACACAGGTTTGCACCCCACTACAGCAAGTAGAATGCTGTTCCAAAACCTCTCTGCTTCAATTGCCAGAAATATTTTCACCTTTTTTTTTGTGGTGAACTTACACGAAATTTATACACATGTATTCATGTGCCAACATTATTTTCTAACTAAAATAGTTTTTCTCTAATCTGTTCTCTACTGGTTTTGTAGCAAGTACCTTCATATGCTCTCAGATTAATCAAACCAAGTGTATTAGTCTCCTCTTGTAAATTCAGATTTTTATTGATCATTTCAATAGTAATTTTCTGTGTCTGTTCCAGTTTCAATGACCTTTGTTGCATAGAGGAGACTACATATGGTGCCAGAGGAGGCCCTGGTATAGCTGTGTGTGTCACAGCTGCTGAAGTCTTGTTCTCTTTCTGCTGGAAATCTTCCCTGATGTCACTTGACTTTTCCTCTTTCACACTGGCACCTTTCTACACTGTCATCCTATGGCTACCTGATACAACCAGATCTTTTTCCCAAGCTGCTGGATTGATGGGCTTCCACTATGCTGCTGAACTTTTGTTACTGTTGTGTTATTTTGTCTGCTTTATTTTACTGACTCTTGGCATACTTAATATCCTGTTCCTCATGATCAGCCTGTTGCTTTCTCTATTGTATCCTCGTGGCTTTTGCTTATCTAATTGTATAATTGTTCTCATGATTCCTGTGATGTGTGATTAATTAAAACACAAAACATGATTAATCCCAAGACAGTATCCAAAATACAAAAGACATAATCCCTGTTCCATAATGCAAGTAGGATAAGTATAAATGAAGGTTATTGAGCCAGATGTTTTGGATTGTACATTAAGATATTTCTGTCTATTCAGAACTCAGTAGCTCTTTTTCTGGGCTGTATCTGGGTAGGTGTCTGGGAGATACTAAGTAATATCAAATTACTTCTGTTTTGCCTGTCAAGGGCCTTCAGGCAGGGCTTGGGCCCTGTTTGACTGAGCACTGTTAAAAACAGTCCTTGGACAGATGTCTGGGTGAAATAAGAAAAAAAAAGCAGTTTTGTATGTGGGGCAATGTAAAACAAAGTGTAAAGGGAATGATTGAGGGAGAAAACAGATGTAAAATTATTGACCACCAAGAGGGAGACTTTGCGACTCCAGACTGGGTAAGGAAAGAATTAGCAAGATCTTGAAAATAACCTGTGGCAGAAGTTGGAAACATTCCCTTCCCTTCCCCCTCCTCCCTGTTTTGATTAATTCTTAGGTGGTTTTGTTCTGTTGGGATAGAACCTAGTTTGTAGTGATGACAGCACCTCCCTGTTGGAGGCAGAACACAGTGTTACACAGTGCTACTCTTTTAGAAAGCCCCTTTTGAGAGCCCCTGGAGGCTCTTGGAATTGCAAAGTCCCTTTTACTCCCAGCTCTGGCCGGGCACTGTAAAGGGCTGTTGACCTTTCCTTGAGCAGAGAGCATCTGAACTCCACAGATCTTTGAGTACTGTTGATTATTCAAAGTGACTGGTATAAATATCAGCGGATTGGAGACATGAAGCACTGCTTTCATTTGTTGTGATGATGGCACAAAAAAGTCTCTTTGTTTCTTCAGAGATTCCCTTCACTTTCTGCCTGTGCCATTTCTTATTAGAGTTCTCTCTTGGAGTCTTTTGTGTTACAAAATCAACCCCTGCAATCTAGAGCTGGCTAACAGAAAAATAAGGTTTGCTTAGAGAGTTTACAACATACAAACATCCTAACCAGAGAGAAAGTGAAAACTTTAACAGATTTAGGGGAGATTAGTGATTTGACAGGGGGAAAAAGCATCAACCTCAAAAGAACCCCAAAATTCTCAGCAAACCAAACATGGTGTAAAGTAATAAGCAACATTTGTACTGAGCTGCAAAATGAAGACATTTGCACACATTAGAGGCTTTTATAACTGTGTTGGAAGCAAATGTCATAAATTTATTGTTCTTTCATGTGAGAGATGCAAGAGCAGGAGAAATCCTTCTTTCTCCTGCAGATGCCTTGTCTTAAACAGTTGTCTTAAACACCTCTGTCAAGTACTGCAGCACTCTAAATTGTACAAAGAACAAATAGGTTGCCTGAGATTTCTGTAATTCCTTAGGAATGGCCTTGTTTTATTATCTTTTGTAGAATGGATGTTTTCCTACTGACACTTCTTACTATTTACACAAATTATTTCATAGCACTTTTTCTAATTGATTCAGGTTCCAAAATCCCTCTCATATTTTATCTTTCTAAAGATTATATCTTTATTTTTAGAGAGGATATACAGAGAAGGCATTCTACTTAGGTTTTTAACTAACATGCCAAGTCTGAAGGTGTGAACCATATGTTACTTAGGTACCCCTCCGTGTTTCTACAGAGCTGATGTGTTGTTCAAGCCCATCTCCAGCCATAATGCAAGAAACTTAACATTATTCTGCACATAAATGTTGTCTGTACTTCTGCTGCTAAATACGTGAAGGCCAGAACTGGTAGCTTTGAGATTTTGTTTCCAGTTAGAAAACAGAGGAAAATATGCAATGAAGGACTGGAATAATTTGTACTGGTTTCAGGGAAGTCTTAGAGTTTTGGTTTGAGAAGGGGGTTAGTTGCATGGGTGATGTTGTTGTTGTTGTTTGCTTTAGTGGTTTAGGTTTTTTCCTGAAGAGTTAATACAGAAACCAAGCACATGCTGGCAGCTGGTAAACTGGAAGTTGGTTTTCTAGGATGAGCGTTGGTGCGAGGTCACTAAAGGATATTGCTGCGTGATAGACATGCCTGCTCCTTCTGCCTGTGGTGTGTAATGCTTAATAGAGCAAAGTCAGGCAAGGACTGCAAACAATTTAAAATGTTCTGTGCCTCAGAATTTTAATGAAGTCATCCGGGAAGGGGATTTGCAAACTGGACACTTACAATATATGACATCTGACCATCATTCGGAGAGAGTTAATGAATCAGAGGGTATTTTGCATTCTTTCTCTAGATCACTTGTTTGAGTTCAGCCCACAGCTAGAGTGATCAAATGTCACTGTCCTTTTAATGCTCTGCATGAAACAGGTCTAATTTTCTACTGGTTCTTTGGAAGCAAAGCTTGTTGTCCCAGGGCTACCACCCGAGGCAGGAGTCTTCATACCATCCCAGGCTGAGACACCAGGGAAAGACTTGACTTTCAGGAGACAATCCCTGGAGAAAGCTGTGCCTTCAAAACACGAGGGTACAGGATGCGACCTCATTGCCCGTGCAAGAGCAGTTCCTTTGTGAATGCTAAATGCTAATTTCAACACTAATGCTTGTATTCTTGGGAAAGTAAAACAGCAGGCAAACTGCCAGTATTTGCTCTCATTCTATCACCTGGAAAATCACAGCTATCCTTTTTGCCATACAGAATAGGGCACATGTGACGTAATATGTATCTCTTCCTATGAACAGGATTATATCTGCAAAATGTGGGGTTTTTTGGTCCTGAAAAGAACAGCTTTTATCCTTAGCTAGCAGGGAAAATGGTCTGGCATATTTAAGAAAAAAAAGTATTACACATATTCAAATAATTCACATGTTTAATTAGTATAAAATATACATATCTGCATCCCAAAAAGCAAGACTTTTGAAAATAGAGAATCTTGTCTTGAAAAATAAAATTTTATTAAGGGTAGGTGCATTGCAGCCACACCAGCTTTGTCTATTCTGTCTCCTTGCTTCATTTTTTGTACTTTCACATCTGATACCTACCAGTCACTGACAATTACTGCAGGGAAAAAAAAAAAAACACTGACCCTGAGAGTTATCCAATTTTTGGATTGGAAGTACTGTTCACTTGCTCTGAAAATGCTGACTCAATTGACAGCTCAAAAAAAGTCCAAACCCAGAAAAGCCCTCTAGCACCTTTATGTGAGAACATCTGCCAGGCTGATAGAAATTAGCCCGCATTGCATTTATTTATTCGCTTGCCAATGCCGTACAGCACTCTGTTCTACAGAGCAGGGTGTGCTCCGTTGTTCTGTAGGATGGAGTTAGCAGTCTTCCCAAGCTGAAAGTCAGCCTGGTGGGCACAATTCCAGAAATATATGGTGGATAATTCAGGGGCTGCCTAGAATGTCAGTACTTTCTAATCATCAGTGCTTAGTTAATAAGGATTTGAGGGACAGATGTACAGAGAGATAAAAGAAATTGTGGGCCAAGGAGTGGGGGCTGAGAGGGGAGAAATCACAAGGGCTCTGAAAGCATGTAATTGGGACGCCACTCTGCAAAACAAAGATTTGTGGTCTGTATGTGTTTTGCAATACAGAATCACATTGTAAAAATGCATTATATTGTTAGGATTATTATAATCCCAGAATAAAGCTCTCTTACTGGGTCATTCCATGACTTTCCTGGCACAGTAACATAGCTGAATGTGATGGATGGAGATTTCCATGGCCTCATTCAGCCCTTATCCTAGTGGGTTTGCACGTGCTCTGGATCATGTAGTGTTGAATTGGATCCCATCTCACAGAGGAAGGGGAAGAATCTGTAACAAGGAAGCTCATGAGGGAGGTCTGTGCCTGCTGGTCCTTTGTGCATTACTGGGGTGACACCAGTCCCAGCGCAGCTGCTGTTCCACAGATTAAATCAAGCACGGTGGCTGTTCCCTGTTGAGCCAAACTCAGTCCTGTTACAGCCATCCCCAAAGGCTGCTGGGGCCATGCATGGTCTCAGGCGTTAGAGGACATGAGCTGGGTGCTGAGATGCACAGGTAGGATATGAAAACTTCAGGGCACACATCTTAGGACTTCAGGCAACAGGAGCTTGCAAAAAAGCCCAGGTACTTCCTGTTTCTTGGCAAATGGGTGGAGTTTTTTAGTCACTGTTTCCTGTCCAAAGCCGCTTGAATCGCTGTTGGTGTGCAGTAGCTTGCTCCAGTCCTGCATCAGACAATTTCTTTTCTTAAATTTAACAAAAAAAAAAAAAATAATTAAATTACATAGTCTGACACTTCGAGCCCAATAGCTGCCTACCCTTATTTCACTGCAATGACCTCGTTTGAGCTTCAGGAAAGCCCTAGTGGCCAATCTCAGCCATTTTCCCTTTGTTTTCTTGCAGGCTCTGATACTTCACCAGCTTGGGCGCTTTAGCTTGGCAGAAAAGATTCTCAGAGATGCTGTCCAGGTGAACTCCACAGCCCATGAGGTCTGGAACAGCCTGGGAGAGGTGCTGCAGGCTCAAGGCAATGATGATGCTGCAACCGAATGCTTCCTGACGGCGCTGGAGCTCGAAGCCAGCAGTCCCGTGGTCCCTTTTACCATCATTCCCAGAGTCCTTTGAGAGAGCATCTCAATCAAGTGATTTTTGTTCTGATTTCTGGGTAAGGAAACCCAGTGTATGAGACTGCCTGGTAACTGGTCAGTTTGAGAAACTTTAGAGCTACAGGTAACAAACTCCAGTCTTTTGGGGGAGAGTGGCCAAAGCAGGGAGGTACCACCATGGGGTAATGTCAGACTGAGAGGACGGAGTGGTGAGCCAGAGCCAAATCACTCATATCGCCTGCAGTTTTGCCCTGGTAGTTTTAAAACATCGTTATATTGTTCATGGATGATGTGCCATATTTTATTAGTGATACTTGAGTGTTACATAAAATTATAATGGAATCAACTACCAATTGTAGAATAAGTTAAGATTCAATGACAGAGCAGACTATTTTTAACAAGGCTGTTAATAAAACTGTTCTCTTCCTGCCTCTCCACCTCTTTTGGCCCAAAGTCAAAAGGTGAATTTTCTGTTTCCATCTCTATTTTAGTCCAGGCCAGAAAATCAGTTGAGTTCTTGTTTTTAGTTGTTAATAACTGTGATGTGTGGCTAACTGTTATCTAGAGCAAAGGCCGAGTACAAGAATATTTATATTTTACCAATGTATGCCTGTTACAAAAAATATATTAGTTATTTAAGTTTAACTTTTTTATGTGAATTCAGAGTTTATTTATCAATGGAAATATGTAAAAAGAAGCCTCAAATGGAATATTTACCGACATTCCTTATACATGAACCCACACTTGGCTAAATGGGAAGATTATGTTAATAATAAAATGATTTTTAAATGGAACCTTTCCTGTGTCCTGGTTAAGAATCTAGGGGAAATAGATGGGTTGTGAAAACATTTTTATAATGTTGCTGGCTGGCCTTGAAGATGAACAACACCAAAATTAAATGTTCTGAGGCCAGTTTAGAGAAAAAAAGCTGCTATACTCTTTGCCAATGGTTTTGTTATGTTAGATTTCAGGTTTCCTTAAATCTTCACTACTCCTTTTTTATTCCTTCCACTCCAGCTCTCAATGAAGGCAGATTACTCTGCCTCTACATAATACATGGACATTTACATATACCTTGGTAGTGCTTGGGAAAAGCATGTTAAATATTTATACAATATTCTTTGGTTTTCTTGACTGTCTTCATAGTTCTTTCTCTGCATCTCCTGCACTGTGTCCCTTGAAGGAAAAGTTGGCTGGTTTAGTAGACAAATGCTTGCGAAGAGATTCTCTGGGATGTGTGGAGAAGAGTCATTGTTGCGATGACTATTCAGGGTGCGTGAGCTGGGGTAGTTGTGTCTGCTCATGTACAGCATTGGGCACATTTGGAGCCTGGGAAGAGTTCCAGATTCCCCATTAGACTGGATGCTCCTTGATACTTGGCTGATTTGTCACAAGAAGTGGTTTTAAAGTGCTTAGCACAAGATAGCAGATGATTCAGGAAAATAACAGCAAATGTTCTTTGTGGCTAACCAGAGCTTACTTGCCTCAAACGCATGGAGGATCCTCACTGCAGCAGTGTGGGGCTCCAGTGGGCATCTTCAAATGGCAGAAGACTTAAACCTGGGGAGCTCTTCAGTTTTCCTTCTGGCATTTCATGTGCCTGTTAGGCTGAGGCTACTTTGAAATTGTATCTGTTTGGTATTTGGACCATATGTTCTCTGTAAAATGGACCAAAACCCTGTAATAGGTAGTGTTTTCAAATCTATTTTAAAGGCAATAGAAATTGTGTCATCTTGCTCACTGTGAAAAACATCAGTTGTGTTTCCCCATTTAAAGTCCCTCTTTGGCATGTTTTCTTCCTACTGTCCTTGGCTTTCTTTTTCTCTTTCCTATTTGCCAACTGTTCTCTCTTTTCTAGTCCCAGTTTGTAATTTGTGCTCTGGCCCTGCTGTCTTTTGGCACCAATTACATGATACCAAAAAATAGTGCAAAACTTTTATTTGTTTAATTCAGTTCCTCCTGAGCATTTCTCCTATCCCAGTTCCACTAGTTAAATTTGTGATACCTTTCACAGGTGTACTCCACAGTACTGACTCACCTTTTTCTATAATATCAAAGTTTTTCTCACAAGGCAGTTTGCACCTAGATCTGATGCGGGTGGTCTCTCTCAAGAGAGCTTCAGACAAAAATAGGAGAATTCTGTAACAGAATTCAGTTCTGATTCTTCTCATTCCATTTCAAGTCCTGGCCTCTTTTGATAAACTCCCAGTGTGGAAAGGTTAGCAATCTAATTGTGTCATGTCTTTTATTAGTGGAGAAGTTGTCACTGCTGTTGTGCATATCAGGTGAACCTGAGTATCTGTTTCCTTTTTCTTGCACTGGAATCAATTTCACTGTAAATCCACAAGCTTCTACCTCTCGGGAATAGCCTCAGATACCTATTTTTAAAAATGGATTATCTCTGTAAGGCTGTACATTTAGGAATTTTCAGGCAGAAGTGGAAATCCTTGCAGCATATGAATTAAACAGTAATGCTTGTTTAAACATAGTTTTCAAGTTAAAACAACAAGTTTCTTGGGTTTACAGTTGCATTTTCTTTTCTTTTTTTTTTTAATCAAGTAAGAAGGCCAAGATGTTTTTATATCTGTTTTAGCTGCTGTACAGAAAGATCTGCCTTTTGCAATCTGCTCTCAGACCACCATAGCTTTTCAGTCACTGGAGTGAAGAAAACAATGCCCATGTGCACAGGCAGTCCCGGGGAAGTGTTCCCTTGGTGCCTGTGGGTTGGTGTCATCCTCATAAGGGCTGCTCCTGGACTTTGTGGCTGGAAAAATCTATGTGGACACACAATCTGTGTGTGCTCTTGCTCCCCCAGCCTGTGTCAGGAGTAAGAGCTGTTCAAACGCTTGGTGAGTTAAGTCAGGGGCTGAAAACCACACCAGCCCCTTGCTCCCTTGTCTCAAGGTTTTACTAAGCTTTGGGTGAGAGCCAAATAAAAGCTTCAGGTAGTTCTTCCATCTGATTTACTGCACCAGGAGTAATATTAACTTCAGAGGAGAAAGGCAGGCCAGCCCCTGCTTGGAGCAGTTTAAGATGGTCATTAAAGTGCATTGTTGAGCACTCATATCAATATAGTGACAAGTTGCACAAGCCCAAAATCTCCAGCCTTTCAACAGGGATCACATACACTTCTCTTTAGGCCGTAAGGCTGGAACAGTGGGTTTCAGAGGAGAATCTCCTTATTCTGCAGTGTGCTTATGCTACTCAAAATGATTAACATTTGGTTTACTAAGCATATGCTAAAGTGTAGCAGCAACCGCTGTTGCACTTGATAAAAGGTCTGACTCTGCAGTGCCTGAAATAAGAAAACTTATCATTCAAGTAATTGGTAAAAGCCCATCTCTAATTTTGGTGCAGATAACCATTTTTACTCTACAATATATTTCATTTCTACTTTTGCTTTCATGATTGATAGAGAATCACAGAAACAAGAGAACCAATCCAAGCAGAACTAATCCAACTGTATCTTTGAAAACTTTTGTCATTAATTATATGCATTTTAAACATCAAAGCTATTTTTAAAATTGCTTTAATTTTCCTTGAAAATATTTTTTTCCTGAGTAGACTGTTCTACTCTGGAATGATAGCAAAAGCTTGGATATATTGGAGTTCCAGATTTACCTTGCTAATTCTTTTTTCAGTTTTCAGTTATAATGATATTTTTCTTGCAATCATCCTTTCTGTCTTCTAGCATCAAGTTAAAAAGCTTATATGCTAAAATATGCTTTCAGCAAATACACTTTTCCAGCATTTCATCTATTTAACCTCCTCACTTCCAAACTACTTTTTCTGATCTCACTGATGGGCTCTGCTGGACTTCGTTACGCTTCCACATGCATCCACATTATCACAAAAACTAGCTGGAAAGGATTCTACTCAAGGACAACAGGAAAGACAAAGAATATTCAGCTTTTGTCCCATGTGGCTGTTGCCATTTGAGTGAAATTTGCTGGGAATCTCTCAGACTTGCAACACCAGCAAGTGGGCTCAAAGAAATGGGACAGTGAAGTTAAACCTAAGGAAAACCAGAAAAAATGCAACCCCAAGCTTTTTTGGAAAGAGGAATGTGTGTGGGGTGGGTGTTGGTCAGACTTTGCTCCTCCCCATTGCAGGGACACATGGTCCTGATATGCTGGTTTGCCACCACCTCTGTCACCTGGCCTTTCCAGTTCCCAATTTAAAGCATCTTTGTAGCCTAGGTGTGTATTCTCCCCAGTTACTATTTCAAAGAGAGAAAACTGTACCTATTAATTTCTAAATCCTTTGAAAAGGTGTAACAGCTTCTGTCTGGCTCCTGTTCCATGCCCAGTCATGGGACAGACAAGCACCAGGTGCCACTGCCCTGGCACCACTTCGGACATTTCTAGAGTGCAGCAGCTGCCAGGTGTGATCTTTTGGATGTGTCCCTAAAGCTAGGCAGGAGCACACAGCAAAGCTCCTGAAGGCAGGAGGGAGAGCGCTTTGGCCTTTCTAAATATTCCATCACTTAAAAAACTTCCTTGGAGGGACTGAGTGTAAAAAACTATTTTAGACATTAAGGGGTCAATGAAATGTGTCATTGCTGTGCTGAATTCTTTTCCTTTGTATCCTTACATGAGGAAGACGTCTCTGTAGGAGAGATGACCCTTGTCTGCTTCATCCAGGTATAAATCTCTACAGCCTTCTCCCCCTGTCCTCACTGGGAGCAGCATGACTGGCTCTTGGCTCCCTCTCTGCCTCTAGAATTGCCTCCCCAAGGATGCGATGCTCTTCAATATGAAATTACTGAAGGCGCCCTGTCTATCTAGCTAGAAAAAATTAATCGATAGACAATTAAATAAGGTAATTATAGTATTTCTTGGTTATTACCCCAGTGACATGGCTTTAAAAACACTCAGAGTTAGTGTTTTGCTCTTTGTTTCTATAGCTGAGCCCCCTCCTCTGTGAGGACAGTAAAGCTGAGAGTCCCTCAGCTGAGGAACAAACATCTGATCAGCACGTGGGCCCCAGGGCTGGCTCCCAAAGAGAAAAATTGACCTGCTTACCAGTTTTTAAGTGGATGTTTTTTCTACATATGTGCATGTATGTGCTCACAGTTACAGAGAGCCATGTCAGGTGCATTTTACACCTGTGGCAGAGTTTTGAGAGGAAGTTCCTGTATAAATTCACTTTAGCTCCTGTAAAGCCATCTCCTCTATAAACAGGCTTTGCTTTTTTGACAGATAGTTGGTTATGCCAGAAAAGGAAATTCTGGCCCCAATTTTCACTTCCAGTGTGTGTCAGATGTATATCAAATGACGAGCCTGAGACATTGTTACTATTAGTGCAGGCTTTCCTAAGATTGTTGTTTTCCAAACAGCACCAACTACTAATGTAGGACTGGAGGGGGCAACAGAGGCCATAAAACATGCCAACTTGCTTTCCATTTGACTGTCTTGCAAAAATAGCTGTTTATTGGAAGTAAAACACCAATCTTTTGACAGAAAAATTATTTTTTTAAGGGTCCCTTCAAGAAGGATTTTTTCTTTTGTTTCTTCTTTTTAATATTGCAGTCTTTTAGGGTAACTAACTAACTCCTGTGTGCTGGAATGAGAACCATGCGATCTTCAGGGCAGGTCCTGTGGCCAAAGCACCCAGCAACATCGACACAGGACCTACATGCTCTTAGGCTAAAATCACTTCTTCCCAGAGCTGTCCTTCAGGACTAAGTCCGGCTTGCTTGATGATCCCATTGCCCTGCTCCTGCAGGGGTTGCCCATGCTGGTGGCCAGCCTGCAGGAAGCCCTGTTTCTAGGGCAGGTGGTCCTGGCCACTGCCCTGCCTCACTGCACAGGGGTGCTGGGGCTGGCAGCACCACGTGGAGCTGTAAATCACAACACACTGGTTTGGGAACAATTGTTTCATGTTGGGTGCTGAGTCAGACACATTCCCATCTGAGAGCTTAAAAATAAAAATGAAAGGAGTAGGCATAAGCTCCTCAGGCTTATGAAAATCCCCGAAGAGAGCCCACCAGCCGATGCAAAGAAACCTTTGTGCAGTTTCCATCTTGTGTTCATCAGAGAACTCTGGCATGTCCTTCATAGCTTGTTTTGGGTTAGAGGCTTCACATGAAGGAGCAAGTACTGCAAGGCTGAGCTTCAGCAACAGCAAGGGTTAACCAAAATGTATCAGATGCCATCTTATAGTACAACTTCATCTCATGCCTGACCCAAACCAATGGCAGCTGCTGTTGAACAGAAGACCTTATCCCTGTGTCTGCCTTGCTGCTGTTATGTCTGGTTAGTGTGAGGCTACAGGGCCAGCCAGACCAGCCCACCATGCTCATGGCCTTTACTTTTGGGGTTTTTTCACTGCAGAGGAGGCAGTGGAAGCGGGGAGGTGATGTGAGCCCATTTCAGAAATAGGCAGCAGTTAGGTAGGTAGGATTATGCCTGTTGAGAACATGCATTGTTGTTTTGTTCCCTATTTTAATCAAAACAAAGGCTGAAGTAAGGTGGCAGTTCACAGATGGGCCTCACCACATGTAAGGTAGTTTTTCCATCCTGGCCACAGAGCACCACATTTGCCCTAAGAAACACAATAGGAAAGAGCATGGGAGGTTTCTGTTCCCAGAAGAGATGCCTTTGCTGTGAGTAGTAGCCTGAGGTATTATGCTAATGATGTCTCTTGTTACATTACAGTTTGAAAAATAGAGACTGGTGATATTAGAGATGCTCAGGAAAGTTAAAATGCATTCATTACAACTGTGATGCTAATAATCTGTAAGATAAAAATATACTACATGCTTATGTGGATGCTTCTTGTTCAGAAATAATGTGGACTTTGCTCAGTGTAGCTTACAAATGCACCACGAGAATTCGTAAATTGGTGTCTAACAGTAGCCTAGACTCATAGCTCCCAGCCTTGCCAGAAGGGCCAGAGGAAAGGAGGCACAGATCATTTAGGTCACAACTGAGAAGACTCAAAACAACTCTCATGGCCAACATAACTCAGAGCATATCAGCCTCACCCTGTGTTTCTTATCTCATATTCTTATTGGACCTTGATGCAGAGCATTTGAATGGGAAGTGATGCTATTGCACAACTATTTCCTTTCCTGGCCCCAATATGGACTTAAGTTGTAATTCTTGGCCATTATCACCAGCAAACATTCAGTGCTGGCAATAGTGGGTTACAGTTTTTGAATCATTCTCTTGCCATAGGCCCAATTTAGGCCAATGTTAATACAGGGCTCTGGCATATGATGGAGGGACTGTCCCAGCAGTCTGGCCATGCTTGTGGGACAGCTGTCAGCATCCAGCCTTCACAGACATTTCTAAATAGGATTTTCACTGGGAGTGATAGACTGTGATATTGGGGATCCAGGCTTAGCTACATTTTACTTCCCAGTGTGCTGATACTGATGCTCTCCTCATGCACTGATGCTTCAGCCTCCTTTCTGTGCAAAGCCCACCGTGGATCAATGACAAGAGCTGCCTCCATCCTGCTCTCTGTCCTCGATTTCCCATTTCACTGGGACATGCTGAACAATACGCTCCAATGGCTTTTGTGTCCTGATTCCTAGAAGAAAGCATCCTCCGGAGAGCAGCTCACTCGGCCTGAGACGCTCAGGCACAGCGACAGCTGCAGCCTACATGAAGCAGGGGGTGGTATAAATAACTTGCAAGAAGAGAGGCAGAAAAAATTACATGGTATGGCACTATGGCCAGAGCTGCAGTATTCAGGTTCAGCCTGGTTCTGCAATAAGATTTGCTTGAGCCAACATCAGTGTTATACTGGGGGGGAGACCTAAAATTTCCATTTTTCCTCATTTGGTAAAATTCTGTTTTCTAAGTAGTTTGCAGAAATTTTACTGCGGTGTCAGTGTGAGTTTTTGAGCTTTATCTTAGTCACTGACTTACAAAAAAAGAAAAAAGCCTATGCATTCTGCAAGTCAGGAACCCTGGGTTTGCCCGCCTTTACTCATTAGGCTCTGGCAAGGGCCTAACTCCATACACCATGTAGCTTTTGGAAATTCTGTCTTCCTCCTTGAAGGACAGCTTCAACAGGGCAGTGTTTTCTCCCCAGCTCCTCTCCTTACTCTGCTGATTGAGTGCCTCCCTCTGTGCTGAGGGAGCTGTAAGTCCAAACACTCCCAGCCCAGATGAGACAAGACCTAACTATCTTATTGGCTGGGTGGAGGCTGTAATTTCTGGGCTGTTGTAGCTTAGCTGGCATGATCTGGGCACACCAAGCCTGAGGGGACTGCAGCAAAATAGTGCTGAAGTTTTTGGGGCAGGAATTGGCTGTCTAATGGGCCCAACCTGAGCATCTCCAGCCATATGTGGTGCTTGGCTTATAGGACACACAAACTTCCCTACTGACCAGGAGATGGTCAGTGATTTTCAGTGCTTCAAGCCTGATGACCCCCTGGAAGTGCAGATTGCACCCATGAATTGTCACCTGCATTTGCTGGGTTTTCCTGGTGGATTCAGCTGTGTGGCACCACTGATGCCTGCAGATTACCATCCAGGAGAGATGAAGACTTTTTTAACTAAACTGTAAACCTTGGGCAGGGAGTGGAAGTGGCCCTGCAGCTCACAGTTTGTATGAAACAAATCCAAAGGCTGACAGACTTAAGAGGTTTGTAAGTTAATGTTCGGATGTGGACGATAGTAAACCTCACCCATGACCCCAGCGTGGAAATGGCAGCAAATGCTTGGCCGAGGCTTCCCTTATGCCCTCAAGGAGAAGTACCTGCCAAGATGAGCCACCTCACTCACCACGACCAGCTCCCTGCTCCAGAGCCAGAGGCAGACAAGCTGCTAGAGGGTTGGAACCCACTGGCAGCCATAGCTGGTGACGACTTGTGCCTGTCAGTGCTCTGCACAGATCACTGTGTCAGAGAGATGCAGAGCTTTCCCACTAAAACCCGTGCTGAGGCCGTCCCTTAGCAACAAAACTCTTACAGTGCTTTTACTGCTGCAATGGCTGGAGATTGGGCACCTTCTCTGCCACCAGAGCTGCAAAGTGATTCAGAGAAAAGCTGTCCCACAGAGGGTACCTGCAGCAAGGCAGTGCACTGGGAATGCTGCTCAGTGTGAGCTGACCCTGCTGTTGTGAAAGACTTCTCTGGGTATCACTCTATACATACACTGATCCTTGAATGATGCTCTACGAGACACATCTGTGTCCTTCTTGGTGGGACTGGCTTGGCTGCTGGCTGACCCCGGCCTTGGAAATGCAGGCTTGGTGATCTTAAGAAGCACAATAAATAGTCAGCATCCTACAGAAACCAGTGTGACATGGCAAAGCCCATCAACCAACTAGACCTGAGGAATTAAATATCCATGAATGAATATAATCTCAGGCAGGAATAAGCAGCTCAGCTATTGCCCAGGTCTTAGCTGAAAGACCCAGAAACACTGGCAAACTGTGTGAAGGCCATGTTATGATGGTTCCAGTAGCTGTCTTCTGATAGTTTCACATGTGCTAGAGTCTGGAGCAGCCTGAAGGAATACCACCACAATGATTCCAGTTTTTACATGGTATGGCACTATGGCCAGAGCTCCTGAGAGGAGCAGGACTGAGAGTCTTCACCCATGAGATGCCACCAGCATCTAGATTTATATACTGACAACATACATGCTCCAGGTTGCTTAGCACCATTTACTCCAACATCACACGCCCCTACCACACTGTGAAATGCAAGCCAGGAGGCCTGAGAAAACGTAAAAAATTACAAATATGGTACTTCAACTATATCAACTATTCCTTGCACACATACAAATTCCTGATTCACTGCTATTAGCAGAGCACTTAGGCCTTTATATGCTTGGTATTTACAGTTTTCATGGCTCTAACTAGAAGCTTTATAGGATAAGATGGAAGACACAAACAACCACCTTTGATCACCTTGGACCATAATGGACAACTACCTGAGGGAGCTAAGGCATAGTATCCAGGCTAATACCCCCCTGTGCTTGCTGCAGTGTGCTGCCTGTGGATAGAGGATTACCTGGAATCACTGAACAAGGAACATGCAAGTAGTGCATTAAGCCACCTTCTAGAGAAAAAGCTTAAATTTCATTAGCCCTGTGGCGTGCAAGTATGCCACGCCTGGTGCAGTGTAAACTCTCCATTTCTCTTGGTAGTGAAAAGTGACTCTGAGTGGAGATCAGAGCAATCAGCCCTCCTAATAAGTGGAGTGAGATTCCATAGGCCTGCCTGCAAGGGAGCTTCCCTCTGGAACACTGTGTGCTGAGGTGTATTACCATCCCCGCCCAGCATTTCAAACACCTCTTTCTGCGATGGCTGTCATTACAAGAAGCCCTCAACAGCATGTTTCCCTCTCTGCTGACAGCTGAGTATCCAGAGTAGTGAAATGCAGAACATCTGCCAAAGGAGCAAGCCCTCCTGAATAAATTAGCATCCACCTGGGAAATGAGCTTGGACTCCTTAACCGGCTGACACCAGCTTAGGAACCAGCAAGAGTACACAGGGGCATCCACAACTCATTTTGTAAGTCTACAGAAGGCTCCTGAATCTCAAAACACCGCTGCATGCATGCATGCATGCATGCAGGAAGGAAGGAAGGAAGGAAGGAAGGAAGGAAGGCAGGCAGGCTGGCTGGCTGGCTGTGTAGTGGTTTCCATCACCCTAGGCTGGAAAACAATTCCTCCTGCACACCATGGAAAGCCCACAGGTATTAGTGGGCATGCTGCTGGAGGCAACCTCTCCATGTGACCTCCCGTGTGGATGCCACACTCTTCTGCATCACTGGAGGATGAGATTAACAGAGAAACAAGCACCCCATATCCAATGTCTGCACGAAGAACTGAGCAACTCCTCCTGGCACCACAGGTGATCAGGAGAAGCCCTTATGCACACAATGAAGGCGTTCGGCAGAGTGCAGGCAGGATCAGCAGGGACATAGCTGCTTCTTTTGCAGCCTGTCCTCTCTCTGCTGCTGGAAGGGACCTCGGGGTATTGCATCCCTTTTGTCCATTGTGGGGCAGCACCGCCTTTTCTTTGCTGAAGTAATGCAGCGGGGTCCTCTGAGCAACAGGCTCTGCAGACCTTTCAAGGAAAACACAGGTTTGCATCTTCCTTTGCAGAATTCATTGTTCAGGCTATGGTTCAGATCATGGCCGTGGCTGGTGGCTGTCTCCACTGGCTCAGAGGGAATGCTCACTGCCAGAGAGAGGAAGGAGCTCACTGAATATTAATCACATTTTGGCTGCCAGTGCCATGGCAAGGAAAATACTTGTTTATGTGATTAGAAACAGGATGTGTTACATATACATGGTCTCATCAGCAATTAGTACCTGGGTATTGCAGACAATAACCTCCCGGCTGAACACAACACAGCTTTCTTGGTTATGATCTTCTGGAGTGCCTTTACTTCTAGGATCCTGATGCTCCCAGAGCTTGCAGGAGGGAATGGCACCTCAGCTAGGTTCCTGATGTACAAGCCCTTAGCAGTAAATGCAGCTGTCAGGAAGAGGGAGCCTCTGGGCACCAGGAACAGCTGTGTTTAGTGAGTGAGTGTTTTGTGTCTTCCTCAGGAGCAACTCAGTGGGAGTCAGTGAGCCACAGTAGTTCACAGGAAAGCAAAAGTGAGTTCTTATTGTCTGTGCAATAAGTCAAAGAAAAGAGATTCAAGACAGCCACAAGCTGGCTGTCTTCCCCTTCCAGGGTGCTAGACCTCAAGTGAAGGTGAGAGGTCAGTGAAAGCTTCAGGATTGCTTTCTGAGGAGCTCAGACTGCAGTTCTTTGATGGGTGAGGCCCGAGAACAGAGTGGTGCTTAACGAGGTCAGGAAAGGAGCTGGTCCTGGACAATGTTTTTATCTGGCTGCCTGTAACACGGGCAAACCCTTCGGGGCAAGACTCCTGCTGCCAAATCCCCACCGGATCTATGGGGATCTTTGTAAAGTATAGAGTGCAGCCTCCCTCTTATGGGAGGGTTTGGAAATGCAAAACACCTATACAGCTGTGGCCCAATTCAATAATTCTGAGCACCTACACAACCTGTGACCCTATCTGCAGAACCAAACCTGTTGGGCGTCTGTTCTGCTCTCTGTGTCTCTCTAACATTAGGGAACTTTTACTTGAAAAATCTTTAATGCAGCCATCTAAAACCAGCCTCCTTTAACGACCCCACCTATTTAGGTATCTTTTGCAGCTCATCATCTGTCACAAGAGATGCAGTACATTTGGGTTTTTCTATTGCAAGAACTGGCAACACCCTCTGCTTCCTAAATCTTCCAAAATAAGTTGTATGCATTCCAGATAACTTGCAGAAAAGCTAAAAATAGAAAAAGCTAACCTCTGAATTTAATTTTTTGCTTTTCATTTTTCTTCTTGGATGTGCTCCCTGTTTTGAGCAGTTGTACTTCCCATCAGGTCAGGCACTAGACAATAGTTTTCCAAGGGCCTGGACATTAGAGAAACCCATAAAACTATTCCACATCCAGCAGCACAGAAGTGCTGGCACTCACAGAAAGGTCTGCCCTGGAAATGGCCTGGGTTGTCTCTCTCCTGTCTGCCTTCTTTACACTGATATTTCTCTTCCAAAAAAATCTTCCAAGCTGTCTGCTTTTATCTGCTCCTGCTACTTGCTGAGCCTCCCCGGTTTTCTCAGGCTGCGCATCCCTCAGTGTCTTGCTCCCACTCACTGCTGAGATTAATGCTGCATAATATTCCAGAGCTATCACATTCTGGTACTTGGAGCTCATTTAGTTCTTTCTCAAATTCAAATTTAACTTAAAAAGCCACACACAATTGAAAGCCTGTAGAACTAAGTGGTACACAGATCTAGGAGCAAGTAGTGGTTGGGGGTGATGAAGGGGAGGCCATGTCAGATAAAATGAGTGGCCTTTTTGATGTGAAGAAGGTTCCTCACTTTATTTAGGTGTAGGTATGCAACTTGTGTGAGTTAACACTCCCTAATAATGCTGAATTTGGAGCACCCAGGAGCTTTGGATTGTACTCTGCAGGTTTCTTGACCAGGTCAGCCACAGGGCAGGGACTGCACCAGCCCAGAGTCTGAAGGACGTTAGGAGGCAAAGCGAAGGAGCCATCCTGCTTCACGGACTTTGTGTTGGCACCGAGTGATCAGCTGAGGGCAAGCCTGGCTGCAGGACAGTGGTACTGTGATTCACCCCTTGGGCTGGGGGCCAGCTAGGAAACAGTCAGGAAATCAGATTTTCACACTTCTCAGGACACAGGCAGGAGGTGGGTGAGAAACCAGGAAGATCTCAGCAGTATGGAGTCAACTGCAGAGTCTCTTGACCCATCTGTCTCCAGCACCAGCAGAGCCATGCTGGAAAACGGGCATCCTGCTTGTGACCGTTTGCAAAGGGGCTGGATCTGCCCTTCCTGTGCCCCACAAATGAACTGGAGGATTCTCCTCCCTCTGTCCAAGCCAAAGGCCAGCTTCAGAACACAGCAGCTGACTTCACCACTCGTGCATAGGGGAGGCACTTTCTACCGATATTTGCACTTTCCTTTGAAACACATGTTGCTCCTTTGCCTTTCAATGGAGTAAATGCCATGAAACACTACAATGGTAGTTAAAAATGTACTCTCATACTGCATCATTGAAGAGTGGACTAATAAGGTAATGACGACTAACTCCAGTGTTTCAAGGCAGGGGAATTGAGTTCCCTGTGGGAGTAAATTAGGTGGCCTCTTGCTACTGAAAGTTTCTACATCAGCCTGCTTGGGCCCATGGCAGACAGGTCTCCTGACCCAGAGAGAAAATGCTGATCTGTATGGTGCAGAATGATGTTTTTCCTCCTAGGATGGGCAATCTCTGTGAGCTGGAGCTGATGAAATCTGCTCTGTTTCATACCTTTTGTGGGCTATGCTTGCCTGATCAAAGCCTCACTTCTGTGCCTTTCTGGAAAAGGAATTAGCCACCTTATTCCTGCATGTTTTGAACTCAGCTGCCAGCCACTTTCAGTTTATTGCAATAAACTGAGAGCTTCTAGACTCTGGCTGGAGTAAAGTCCAACAGCAACGAGGTCAAAAAGGAGAGAAGCATTCTGCGCCTTGAAGAGAGACGGGATATTTGCCAAGATCAAGCATAGTTTTTACTCTAGCCAGTCAAGAGACACAGAAGTTTTCCAGACACTGTTGTCCAATTTAGAACAGTCTGGCCAAAAGCAATATTCTGGAGGAATCCACTCTGGGCTGCATTTGGACATTATTTTTAGACAAACATTGTGCCCTTCTTTACAAGGAGGAAAACACCATAAAATCTATGTCCAGGCACCCACAAACAGTGCTTTGAGACATACTACAGTCCGAGCAACCTCATTCTCCTTCATGCTGGAGTACAGTCGTGGTGTCTTTCATCAACTTGATGGTGTCCAAGCCATTCCAGGGTACAGAAACATCAATGTCAATCAGCAGGCTCACTCCACAGCACTCCTTTCCCAAGCCTGGCCCCTGCAGGAGGTCTTTTCTGTTCCAGGGGAGGCAGCAACAACAAGCAGTGAGCCTTGCCCTTTGCTGTCATGGTCCAGATGTCCAGCCTGGACCATTGGCTCCAGGCTTCTCTGCAGAAACACCTCCTGCTCATTATGGTGAGCAGTTTTGCAGTAAGGCCCCACCTCCCATTACACACTGCACTAATTTCTGCTGCTGCATGCCTGTGATTAACTTCTCCACAGTGGTAAAAATAACAAATGGCTTGGAGAAACAGTAAGAGGAAACCAGAAACACTTCTCAATTTTCTGTGTGAAGTCCTCTGGATCATGTCACATCATCCTAATAAAATCTACAAACGCAGGATGCCCTGGTGGCCAAGGATTTACATCAATGAAACATCATATCCTGGCACCAATTTTGTCCCATTTCCACCTGCATCCACAAATTCGGTCCTTCTCCTCCCTCCCTGCTGCCCTCACTGGCCTGTGGAAGGGTCAATAGATCCTGAGCTTATGCCTCTCAAGACGCTGTTAGGAAAATCATCTGCTGGCTGACAGCAGTGCCTGGCTGCCCAAGGCTGCCCCGAAAGGCTGGTGAGTTAGGCCAGCTCAGTGTCATTTGGCAACATAATGAGGTCTCCTCAGAAATGCATTTCAAAAGATTACCTGGGCTCACAGATGAGCTGCCCTCTGGTCACAAACTAATCCTGCTTAGAGGAAATTGGGCATAACAGCAGCAAGCAGGGATATTTCTGCTTAAAACTACAGTAAAACCTGGTCTGAGACTTCTGTCTTTTACACCTTTTCTAGATACTAGCTTGCTAATTGCTTACTAATTATAGAAGATCCTATCACATATAGACAACAGAAAATGACAAACTTTTTGTAATCCCCTTGCAGAGACATCCAGCTGGCAGATGCAGAGTAGCCATTGCCCACACTCACTGATGCTCAGTGGCAGCTTTCTGTGCCCATTGCTCTCACAGACACTGTGTTCCACTTGGCAGACCAGACCACATAGAAGAGAAAAAAAAAACGGTTTCACAGGAAGGATTGAAAGTATCCCCTGGATTTTTTGCCCAAAACCTGTGTTATACCCCATCCTTCAGAACTCAAGGGATAGAGTTGATAATAATTTGAATTTTCCTTCAAAACAAGAATTTGGAGCCTCCTCCCCTAATAATACTTTAACTGCAGATATAGACATTTGCAAACAATAATAGTGCTTCTACTTCTCTTTTGCAATGCAGTAGAATAATACAAAGGTTTAGCTAGAACCAGAGTTGACTTCTCCATGTAAAACCTGTCATAGTGAAAATAAAAATGAATCCAGCAAACAGCACAACTAAACAAACCCACACTGCCTCAGTTGCAGTGGGCTGAGCAATGGCACTCGGGCACCAGTGCCGCCGTGCAGGCAAACGGCTGGGAGCAGCCACAACGAGCCCAGAGGATGTGCCGCTCCCATGTGCACAGCAAGGAGCTGCCAGCATTCACCAGAACCACCCCATTTCCCACAGCTGCCTGTTGTCCATGCTGTGCTTGAGAGGCTGGGGCACTGGTGCTGTCAGCTCACCACATGTGGGGCTCAGCAGGACAGGAGACACAAGGCCACCCATAACAAAGTAAGAATGAAAATCTGCAGCTGGTGTTATCGAAGCTCCCTGCTGACGTTGGATAAATGTGCTCTGCAAACACAAGAAGCAAAATCCAGTTTTGTTCCCTTCCCACATTAGTTTAGAGAACAAGTGGTGTTTCAGCATGTAAAAAATTAACATTTTAAATTATTTTTTTAAAAAATTAAAAAAAAAAAGTTTTCAAAAATCATACAAAACTCCTCCCTTATTATTATCTACATATTTCTAGAAGGCATCAGTTTAGTCAAGGACTGCAGACAGCTTTGGGAACCTTGTATGAAGAGTAACATACAAGGAATTGAGTCTGGCAACCAAAAATCTCAGTCAGGGGCACTGCCACATTCAAGGCAATGAAGACACACACTTACAAAGTGGGGTGTGCAGGTCTCCTCTAAACCAACCTGAGAGCTCCACCTCCTATCTTTCCACACCACCTGGACTGGGTAGTGGAGGTCGAGCAGTGGCTTTGTTGGTACCATGGCAGCTAAACCCTTTCTCCTCCTCCTTCAGAGACTCTTCTCAGCCAGGCACAATACCCGGGCTTCAAGGCCCTCTCTCTGCTGGCTCGGTGGCCATTGCCACTGGAAACTCCCTTGGCACAGCTCCTGGCCCCACTCTGGTGACACATGTGGAGTCACATCCTCCCTGCGGCTCCCGAGCCAGCGCTGCCTTCCCCCCTGCGTTAACAGTGCGGAGTTTCCTTCCTCCATGTGCTGAAGAGCGGAAGCGCTGCCTCCAGTGCCGATTATGAAGCATGCACGCATCCTAGCTGTGCTTCGGTGAATGTATCCTCAGCCATTTCCTCCTTGGGAACGACAATTAGCCCACTTCTTTGCCACAGTCCTCAGCGGTGTCACTGACGGGAACAGGCCTAAACTCTCCCCATTTGCAAAATGGAATTAAATCATAGTTGCCTGTGTTATGTATCAAGTTATTAAGCAGCTAACACGCAACTTGCAGCAAACCCAATAACAATTAAAGGTGGTCACTTGGCCATTACTAAGGCGTGGTGGCCCAGTTGGAAGAGGTGCTAATGGCAGGGCAGAGCTGTGGGCCCTCAGCCCAGCCCCCCACAGCTGGGGGCACTTTATTTCTCACCTCTCCGGGAGCCACGACACGCAGCGTGAGGGATGGAATGAGGCTGAATATCCAAGAGTCTGCAAAAAGTCTTAGGGATACCCTGCAGCTTCACCAAAGGCTGCAGCTGGAGGGGTTTGGGAGAGGCCACTTTGGGGAGTGTTTCGCAGGCTCCTGAGGGAGCCGGGGCAGGTTTCACTCCCCAGGCAGCCCGGTGACAGAGAGGCTGGAGGAGACGATTACCGAGATCCTCTGGAAAGAGGCAGGAAGGAAGTGGGAGTGCAACTTCCTACTCGGGACAGTGAGACTTGACCCCTGCTCAATTTTCCTATGACTCAAATGGTATTTCTTAAAGCAGCCCTCCTTCCAATGACTTAAAAATAGCAACTGTTGAAGCCGAGGAGATTGCTGACTAATGCTGTACTAGAGGATGTATCTTTCTCCGGAGAATAAGTTGGTGCAAGTGCCAGTTTTTGGATGAGCTAGGCAGGACAGCCAGGGTTGCCCTGTGACAGCTGATCTGGAGTTCCCAGGCAGATATCTTCTAAAATATAGAAAAGATGACAACACAGGTCAACTTCAATAAAGCAACTTCAGTAGCAACTGTATTACAATCTACATAAATTACATTTCTAAGGGATCTACACTTTCAGTGGCAAAAATGTATGGAGTTCTCTGATGAAAAGGACATGAAGACTACCACTAGAGACATGTTGATGCCCTTCAGACTATTGATAAAAGCCATTAAAGATGTGGGATGAAGAAACAGCCCCTGTAGGCAGATGCAAAACCACCAGAAAAGCAGATACGCACACACACACACACACACACGCAAAAGCACACACATGCAGAGCACATGCCACAGTTAATGCAGGAGAAGAGGCAAGATTCCTCCTCCTGCAGATGACCCAACTGGAAAAAGGGCTGCTGGAACAACAATTCCCTAGTTACAATTACACAGGAGCTCTGGCAATGAGTCACTTTCCAACCCACTGAACATGCTCCACTTTGAATTATGTATCATTTTGCATTTTTTAATCAAAACATTGTGTTTTCTCAAAGAAAATGCCTGGCTCAAAACTAAATTTAAACATGTTAAGTATTTTTACCTTTAACTACCACACATCTCAGCAAAGAAAGGGACTCCATTTAGTTTGACAATGTTTGGCATTTATTAACCCACTTACCCTTCGTTTTTAATAAATAATTACATTCAACTGTTCCATTACTTTGCCTGGACTCAAAGGTCATGAAAGGATATCTCATTTATACATTTTAAATATTAGTACATCACCTTTCCTCCACTTTTCTGTCATATCCCTGGTGCTCTTAGCAACACTGCAAATCAACATCTTCAGTAATCTCTGCTCAAAGGCTTTTGAGTGACTTTTACCAAAAAAACCCATTTCCTTGTTGTCATGCAACATTCGCATCTTCATCCAACTTCCTCCATAGTCCTTGCCCTGAGTATCGGGTTAGTACCAGTGGTGTAACTAGTTTTGTCCTGAAATACGTTTTGTTTTCGGTTTTTTTAAGTGCCTTATTTTTCTGCACTTAGGTTTTACAGAATTACAGAGTCATTTCAGTTGGAAAAGACCCTTAAGATCAATGAGTCTAACAGCTAACCTAACACTACCAAATCTACCAATAAACCATGTCCTTAAGTGCCACACCTACACCTCTTTTAAATTCCTCCAGAGATGGCAACTCTACCACTTTCCTGGGAAGCCTGTTCCAATACTTGACAACCCTTTCCATGAAGAAATTTTTCCTAATATCCAATGTAAACTTCCCCTGGCACAACTTGAGACCATTTCCTCATGTCCTATTGCTTATTAGTTGAAAGAAGAGACTGATCCCCACCTGGCTACAACCTCCTCTCAGGCAGCTGTAGAGAGCAATAAGGTCTCCCCTCAGCATCCTTTTCTCCAGACTAATAGAATAATAGAATTATGGTTCAGACTGGTTTCTCTGTTTTGATTTTCCTTATTTGCCACTATGCTGCTGTTGCAGGATGCATCTATTTGCCACGTTTCAGGTGTTGCAGGAGACACCTAGGAGCCATCCATGCATTGGTCTCTTTCCCAAGCAGTGCCCATCCAGCACTTCAGAGATCAACAGGCAAGGGTGATGTCTGCACTGGGATCTTGCCAGGAAAGGGAGAAGCCCATGGTAAGAAAGAGTTAGGCTGAGTCAGCATCCCTCTGTGGAAAAACACTCTTCTGGTTAAAAAGAAGCAGATCTCCCTAGGGAGAGCAAATTAGCAACCCATATCTGACACTGTTTGTCTTTCTTCTGATGGATGAGCCATTTTTTCCTCTCTTTCAGAGTAATACTTGGCTGTACTTTCCTTTTAATGAGCTTTTGGATCAAAGCCCAAAATGAATCAAAGCCATTGGAGGGAGAGGCAGGGAAACACATGACCCAAACCTTTGCCTTTTCTCTCTTTCTTTACAAACAGAAGTTGTACCTTTGACTATTGAGGTTAATGTCAACAAAGGGGGTTGGTGCTTTGGTTTGGAGCAGCAGGTGACCCATCTGCCAGTTTACCACTGATGGACATCAAACAGGAGGCTGTTGCTGCATCCCCACGGGGAGGGCCCTCCAGAGAGGGGCAGAGAGAGGGAATTAATTCACTGCCAATAGGCAGCACTCGCCTTTCTAAGCAAATGCATCCCTGCCTGAACAAACACAGCACCTCCTGGGGGAAAAACAGAAGGAGGATTAATGGATGATTTTCTACTTCTTGTGTGACACAAGGGCTCTAGTCTCAAGGTGGTGAGAAATTGCAGATGTTGGGAGAGACAGGAGCAAGGCAGGGCAGGCAGGAGATCATGTCATGTCTCTGTTCTTCCTTCCCTGTGTCCCTGGAGTGTGATTAGTGAGCATCCATGACTCTCAGCAGACAACTTTGAGATCACTGGGTGGAAAGCACCCCCAATGCCAGGAGCTGTTGCTGATCTCTGACAGCCCAGTAAAGAACCTAAAAATGGGAGACAAATGCATGGTTACAGCTTTCAGTGTTTGACTGCACTTTTTGAGCCATTTTTCCCCTTTTCCCATATAGAGCTTTTCCAGGAGTCAGGAAATTTGCACATGCCTACATGTGCCTGCCATAAAAGAGAGCTGGGCAGAATTAGGATGCTGATGAAGCTTGGAAAGGACAGAAGAGACAAAACCCATATCATCCAGCAGAAGCAGAGACAGCAATAGCTGTAAAGAGCCCATGTGTCACCCCTACCCCCCCACCAAAAGCCTTGTGGCTGCTAAAGGGTGGGGGGCAATGTGAGCCCCCTGATGCTTGGATGGGGGGACACAGCTGCCTGGCTCAGCAGAGGTGGGGGAACACCACGGGGCTCTCCAGATGAGCTGCTGGGGCTCTGGCAGGGGCCCTGGGACAGCACAAAGGGTGGCAGGGGATGCCAGGGTGCTGCTGTCCGAAATAAGCAGTTGACAGACTGTGTGATGTGTACTGTGGGGTGGGTAACAGGGCAATTGCCAGCCCCTGGCTGACACATGGCCTTTGCCTGGCCTTCATTCCTAGCACAGCGGGGACTGAGCATCCTCTCACTGGATTTCAGCAGTTTTTGCTTCCTGTTGATATTTCTCCTGCTGTCTGAAAGGCTCCCAGGCGTGGGGTGCTGGTGGTGCTCCAAGCAGTGCTCTGAGGACCATCCTGCTCCCCGACTTTGTGAGGGAAATCCTGCTGATACGACTCAGGCTTTTATTTCCAGGAGACCTCTCCCAAGGGGCGGCTGCCCGGCACTGAGTACATTTTGTGCGTTAGGCTCCAAGCGTGACTGAGCAAGAGCAGCCCGTGGCTGCTGGCAGGCCCTGGGTGCACTGCCTGGCTTGTCGCAGGCTTGCAACACCTCTGCTGCACAGACCTGCTCGTGGCATACTCCAGATGGCAACTCAGGACACAGGGATTAGCTGTATGGAACACACTCCTACAGACAGTGAAGATGCTGCCAGGATTATTTGTTGGTGATTGTGTGCAGAACTCTGGAACACGCACTCCTTGTTCTCCCTGTTTCCTACCTTTGCACTGCCTCTTCCCAGCAGAAGACAACCATTGTGCCGTGTTTGTTTTCAGTGCTCCTGTTGGAGGGGGCAGGGAGCCGCACAGACTCATGTACATAATTTTCTTCCTCTTCATTTAGTTTCCTTTTTCTTAGGGCAAAATAAGAGCCATTTGAGCTGGAAACATAGAGCTGATTCTCATTTGCAAATCTCCTCCCTCTAGCCCCAAAATACAGCAATTTAAGGAATTCTTTTTAAAATGTTAAAACCTTGCATCTGTCCTCCTCAAATATTAGCTATGTTGAGTGTCTAAATAGAAAAGAAACATAATGAGGTTCCAAAAGATTCAGAGTGTGAAGCACACCCAAGAGAAACCCGTCGCACACTAATGGGCATTCCCCAGAGTTTCCGACTCATGAATGCGTTTGGCACTATTTCTGTAGGGCAAGTAGCAAGAGGAGGAAGACAGCCACTAGCAGAGGTGTCTGCAAGCTGACTGCAGAAGTCAGTAATGCCAGAAGACTGGTGAGTGGCTAATGAAGCATCTCATTTCAGAAACAACAAGGGGAGACTTCAGGGAAGCGCAGTAGTGACCTACATAGAGCAGAAGGATACAACAGAAAGGCCTGGAGAGGTGAGGAAGCCAGGATGAGGCAGAGGAATTGTCAGGGCAACACAGGCAGACTCTGTATAAAATAGGATGTAATGAAGCAAAGAAAAGTATCTTTTCTACTGTGAAATAAACATGCAAGATACACTGTGAGATGTGCTAATAACGGATGTTTTGATTCTTTCATGTAAAAAAAAGAAATTAATAAAATCGAATCTATGTTGGGAATTCAGGTCAATCACAATCAAAACACACAGACATTTTGTGCAACTCAAAATGTGCGGGAATTTTTTTTAATCAATTCAAAGAAACAGAAAAATGACCCAAAATGTTTTGTTTGAGCCTTCAAAACAGTAAGGACAATTTCTAAATAAAATATTGCTGTTAATTAAAAGAATACTTGGAAGCATCTCAACAAAATACTTTTATTATTTAAAGGGCATTTTCAGGATTCCTGCTCACAGAAGAAATGTAGTAAAACTGAGATTCAGTTACAAATTGCGCTGCTTTACCTTACTCTGTGTATTCCAGAGGACAGGGGAAGGAAAAAAAATAATTCAGCTTCAGCCAGTACCTGTTTCTAGAGTTGACATTGCCTATTGTAGCTCCTAAAGCAAAACAAACATATCTTGTCTCTGTTGAGTTAATTATTGTGAAAAACAAAACAGAAAAAGTCATTTAATTCTAAGCAAAGACCACATCTGAATATGTGATAGTTTCCTGATGAACACAGAAAACAGGAGGGAGATCTTGTGGCGCACTAAGCACTCGTTGTGTGGCAGGGACAGAAGGAGTGGCCCTGCAGTGTCACCATGTCTCAACTTTCAGCGCTGGCTTAGGCTGGTGAGGGGAATGAGGAGCAAGTCAGTTAAGGTGGGAGCAAGCGTTTCTTCTCTTCCACTATGAAATAACAGGTCTTAAAAAGAGGGAGCTGCAGATGGTAAAGTCTTAAATTGCCATGGCAAGCTTTGCAGGAGAGTGCCTCTGTTCTCCTTAGATGGAGCCTGTCTGCAGCTGATTCACAGCAGGTCACGGTGGCTTGTCCTGCCTGACTCCTGGGTCTGCTCATCTAGTCAGCACGGCTGACAGGGGTGAAAGAGAGGAGCTGGTTGAAAACATTTGATATGGCTCTAGACAGGCAGACTGATTTGCAAATTCAAAGCACAGGAAGGACTGAGCTATTGCAATGGACTACAAATGATCTTGGAAACACAGGCGTGAGGCATGAGGGAATGTGGCTGGAGCTGAGTGGGTGAATACACTGAGGAGTTTTCCAGCTCTCTCTGCCCCTTTGTCCTACCTTTCCCTTTGCCAAGCAGATCTCTCCTTTCTGAAAACCATATTTTCTTGGCATGAATGGAGCTGGGGAAGCCAGGGACTGAGAGCAGTGCTGAAGGAGAGGTCCCAACTGTTACAAAAACCAGCGAAGGGAAGCGTGGGCGGGTAGGCCAGCAGCAAAAGGGAATGCAAGAAAACTGTCTTTTCACTGCTTAGAAAACCTTGCAATATTGTTACAAAACACCACAGTGTAGAGAGAAATCACTGTGAAATGTGACCCACATGGTTCAGCTGTGCCACTGTGCAGAAAACACAGAACGACCTCTGTTACAGTGGCAAAATATGAATCACATGCGTTTGGCTTTAGACTTCATGCTGTTGTTGCCTTGAATTTCTGTCCAGGCTAGCAGGAGTATAACATCTATAGACCTTCTTACCATCATGGGTGGTAAACCCAACAGATAACTACAGATAGGGTCTGAAAATAAGTCTCTCTACAATCTATCCCTTACAGGCTCCAGCAGCTGTCAGGAGAGGATGCTCAGGAAAGAGAAAAGTGAGGTGTGGAGAAGGATCCCTTTGTAGCAGCAGCCTCCCAGCTTCCAAGGGGAGCAGGCTGGGAACTTTTTGAGCTTCAGGCTGCTACCAGGGTTTGATATCTGATTGGCCCTGACAGACCTACCCTTCCTGAAATTGTCTTATCACTTTCTGAACTTTTGCCCTCCACAACTGTTCATAGCAATGAGGCTCATGGTTTTAATATTGGAACTATTGTGTGGGGGACTTCGTGTTGTTTTATATGTGTCAATAGGTAACATCATTAGCTGACTTGTATTGCAAGGGCTACTGAATAATCATTTCCCACTCACTTTCTCCAAAACACCCGTGACAATATTAAACCTATCAACTCTACCCCAGTCATCTCTGTTTCAAAACAGTGAACCAGAGGCTGTTTTATTCTCCCTGCAGAGAGCTGTTCCTGATGTATCATCATCCCCGCTGCCCTAGTTAGGGTGTCTCTGGATCCCATCATTCCTCTGGCCAGGGCACCACAGCTGCAAGTAGATGCTATTCCAGACATCAGCACCTATGAATTTATGCAATGGCTATTGAGATGCAGTTTTAACGTAAATAACAAGTGTGACCCAAAGATCCCTTTTCTGAGTTGCACTTGTTAATTTAAAGGTTATCGCTGTGCATGTAAGGCTAAGATTAGTGTTACAGATACAGTCCTTTTAGGCTATCTGATGTTAATCTCCTGTAGCCGGAAAAGTAACTATTCCTATTGGCAAGCTGATGTGAGAAATGGATTCCTACAGGTAATAGCTAAAAAATTTGGTATGAAATCTTTCTTTGTCATTAGAATGGCATTCTTTAGAACATGGTAGATCTTGGAAGAAAACTGTTTTTTAACCTTTTCTTTTATGGGAATTTCTAATACATCCATGTCCTAACTCCACATCAAAATACAGCTTAGGCTGGTGGCTGAAAGTCATCACTGTTGGTTGTGAAATTAGTTGCTATTTTCAGTCCACTTCAAAACTCCCATTAGTCCAGCTGAGACACGTGACAAAGTCCTCAAAAAGACAAGAACTGAACTGGTAGAGAGAAGAAATTGTCCCTGCTATGCTAAGGTTAAATCTCTGAATAAAGGAACCTTGAGGATGGGAGACTGCATACATGCTGTATCTGCTCTCTTTGTGACTAATGGGAGAACACCCTTTTATTCCTACATATTTTCATAGGTGACTTACACACCAAACCCCATGAAGAATAGAGGGTCCCTGGGCACCCTACAGATGCTCCTAAATCCCAGCAACCTTTTTTTTTTTTTTTTTTTTTTTCCAAATCCATAGACCACTTCAAAAATTATGTTTTTACTTTGAAAACTCAAGCCATCATCTTCCTAGGTATTAATACTAAGCTCACTTTTTCCTCTCATCTTCTGTCCCAGCAGGAATAACATAATCTTCATTGGCTGGCAAATTGTAGACAGTTCTCTTGAACCTACTCGAGCTTCTCAGCTCTGTTTTTCATACTGAAACTCTTCTGGGGAAGGGATGGTGGGGGGGACTTGTTTCCCTTGAAGAAAAAGAAGAAAATGTTTGCATGATAAAACTGATGCCTGTTGCCTGGTGGTTTAAACAAAAGAACCCTACTGTGGACATTTTCTTCTGTAGTGCAGAGCAGTTTGGAAAGCTGTATAATGTGTCTTGACAGCAGTACAAATCACTAAAGGTCAACGGCTTGGGGATTAACCACATCCCCACATAATAGGCTGATATAGAAAGGGCAGGACCATAAGGGTTCAGATTTAGAATGAAAGGTTTTGAATACAGCTGATGAAAAAAGATTTGTGGAAAGGGGGGACTCTCACACCCTTCCAGCACTCAGGCATGCTAATAAGATCACAGTGCAGAGGCAAATATGGTGCTGTCCCCATTCTTTTTTAATGCAGTCAACATCTGGCTATGGGCATCCTACTCTTGAGATACCTTTCTCCTTTCTCCTCAAATTTCCTTTAGCTGCAGTTGCACAGTCCAACCACTCAGCTCAAGATGGGTGAGCTACTGTAGGTTGTTCAGGACCGTATCCATTTGAGTTTTGACTATCTCTGCAGATAAATGATCCACAAACTCTCTGAGCAACCTGTGCCAGTGCTTGATTACCCTCACAGTAAAAAAACCTGTTTTCTTGTGTTTTGAATGTCTTATGCATTTCCATTTGTGTCCATTGCCTCTTGAACTGTCAGTGGGCACTACTGAAAAGAGTCTCCCTTGTCTTCATTCTCTTCCATCAGGCATGTATCTATACATGCTGGTAAGATTCCCATAAGCCTTCTTTAAGGCTAAACATGAGTTTAAGGAGGTCCTTTTATTTTAAAATCTGATTTAAGACAAGCTGTTGGACTGGAAAACTCATCACTTCAGATACTGGATCTGAGAGGTATACAAAATAGTGCTTCCATAGTCACATTAATATTTAGGAGGGTTTCAAAAGAGAGCTTTTTTAGTTCTTTTACTTCAACTTTGTGATTGTGACACGTGTCAACTGCATCATCTGGGTTTTCTCGGGTGTGCATGCAGAGTTGTCCCAATACACCACAGTCCAAGCCTTTCCTCTCCTACATGAAGAGAACACATCAGAGATTGTCTCCTGTATTAGAGATCAACTGAAAGGAGTTTGCACCAGAAAAGCCTATTGAAATTACTGTTCCCCGTCCCACTGATAGAAGTATTTTTCCCTGGAATCAGCAGTGATGACATTATTGAGCATCATCGGAGCGTGGAAAGGACAATGAAGCTTTCAGAGGACACTCTTTTTAAAGCTGTACTCACTGGATAATGAATAAGTTAGCGTTCTTTGCCAAAGGGCAGAGCAATTTTTGCAGCTCTCATTTCAGTAATTCTGCTATGATACTTGTACTCATTTTTAAAAAAATAAATAAAAGCGAGACAAGTAAAAATACTATCATCTACATAATCCTGATGAGGAAAAATGACAGGAAAGATGTCACTGAATGTCACTATTTATTAGCAGCATGGCTCCATAGAAGAATTATTGTGTAGTATTTTTGTTCACTAATTATGTGCTAAATTACATTAAATTATCACAGTAGTGCCTCATAATTACAGTTATTATGACAAACACCCAACAAATGAGTAAAGGAGTGACCTCTTTCATTTGAAAACAGCAACAAAAGTCTCTCACAAATGCCAGCTTTCTGAATATGTAGCATTAGTGTAAATTTTCATTTGTGGTTTGCAATTGGAAGGACTTTCAGATTAGCTTTTTTAAGCCCACTTCTCAGTGAAGGTCTCCCTTGTTTATCTTAGAGAGGAATGGATAAAACTGTTCCCACTGGCTGCCAGTCATTTTCCCCTCTATCTTCCAAGGCCTCCTCCTGCCAACAAAGCCCAAGGTGCGGCATTCCACAAGCATCCTGGAGACATCTCTCAGAATGTGAGATGTAAAATCCATATTATAGTTAATATATTATACATCTATATATCTATCTATATCTATATATCTATCTATATCTATCTATATATATACAGACATTTAATATATTTCTATTTGATATTAAGTATAAACAAAATACTAAATTTTGTCCAAAATGTAAAGCTAGGACCATTATGGATTTTTTAATTAAATTCATACTTTACCTTTGATGCCAACAACTTACTACTGCAAATCCAGATTAGAATTAAACTCCCATTTTCTTACAGCTCCTTTCTGCCCCCTTCACCTTTATAAAATGCCTGATACATGTGTTTGTCAAAAATAGGATGGTAGCTTAGAAGGACTGAAAATATAATCTATTTTGGTAGTTTTCGTGTTCCTCTGTTCCTTCAAAACATGTCAACAAGGTTCTCTCATTCCATACCTCATTCACAGAAGAGTTGACAAGTCACACTTAAAAAAATCAAGGAGGAAATAATCATCACTTCTGTGCAACTTCCAACGTGGGCTTTCCGGACACACACAAAGCACTTTGCATTTCCATTCCATTGAATGACTGTTACTAACACAAAGCATAGTTTACTGGCAGATTTATTTCAGGGAGTTGTGAAATTCCAGTGAATGGATAAGTATTTGTTATTTCAAACACCCGAACACATACACTGAAATGGCAGTTCTTATATATTCATTCTGTGCAGGCACAGAATTACTGTTGTTTGATTGACCATTATTAACAAACACTTTCTACTTCAGCTATCAAGACAGTCATCACTGGTTGACTAAGAAGATAACCTGGAGAAACAGACTCAGCACATGCTAAAAAAGAAGTGACCTAAACTCATCAAATGACATTTCTTAGGAAAGATTTTGCAGAAAGAATCAACTAGATAAAAATGTAGCCAGATTGAGTGATATACTTGGAAATAATATATGCCATACATGGCAGGTCTATTTTGTGTATCATCTGGATTTTTTTTGAGAATCAAAAATGGGATACCCTTTTATGGCTCCTTTGGGATTTTGAAATCACCAGGTAGGTGATGCTGTTCCTAGAATGGAAGTTTTACTATCTGCTATTTATTGGTCTGTCTCAACTATTTATTTTAGCTGTATATCTTATCATCTTCCCTCAATCCCAGTTGCTACATGTTAAGAAGATGTTTCTATGGCAAAAAGGTATTTTGCACTTTTAAAGGCAAAAGCAAGAGAATCAGCCTTGTCAATAACAGCTCAATCCAAGAGCATGCTCCACAGGTATTTTGTAAGGTAGCACACAATACTGTTTAGGCACATGCACATGGTTTTTCAGCTTATGGAAAGTGCCTCACTACTCTGAACTTGGCACACCAAACTGCTTCTCCTTCCAGAGACAGTCACTGTAATTTCCTACTCAGAGTAATACATTTAACGAGATGTTATTCTTGTAATGAAAGATGCTACTGAAAACACACCTGGTATTTCATTATCATAATCATGTAATGACCCAGTCATAACCCCTCTAAACTCCACCTGACTCATCACTTTACTAATTGGTTTCATCTAGTCCAGTGCTATTTTCAACAACTGTTTATGAAGCATAGGTCAGAGTTGCCATGTCTCTCAACACTGTATTGCTACAGTATCCTGATCTGAACATGAATAGGTTCATCCTTCATGGCCTCATCAGTCTACATGGTTATTTTCAGGTCATAATCAGATTACTCCAATGTACTGTACTGCACAGCTTCTTCCAGACTGAAGTCCTGGATAACTATTCTGCTAACAGTTATCTGGAACTGCTTTATGCAGGGCTTGTTATCAAGGATTTATAATTTCCACTTTGTGGTTAGTAGAACATTATGAGTTAGAAAAATTCTCCCAAACCTATATTTTTTCATCTTGCTGCTGCCTACATCAATTTATCTGCTCAACTTGTGGAAATAAGAAGCTCCAAAAACTTTTTGAGCAGTTCTTTTTCTACTTCCTCTGGGTTTTTTTCTTGTAGTGGACCTTAGTCTATCCTGTTTGCTATCAGATATTTTCTAAATTCTTCCTTTTGGCCCCATACATTGGTCACAGGTAAGGACAGCATGTACTGCATTTGCGCACATGTAGGAACTTGTCAAAATATATTACAATATCGTAAAATACTTATTTGCTAAGAATCGTCCATCACTACTATCATAAATAAAGCAGTTTGTTGTTTGAAACATGGCCAGGAATGTACTTTTGAGAATCCATTTTGCAAAGCCCCCAAAAGACACAACAGCAGCCAACAGGCAGATCCATTGGTACTTGGTAGCTGCAGAAACCTAACAAGGGGAAGCCAGCTCTCTCATGCAGCAGAAGCAGTCCCATTAAATGACCCAAAAGGCTGTGCAGCACCCACTGATGAGGCAACCTGGCAGTACCAGGAGGCAGGTTTGCTGCCAATGTCACAGTCTGACTGTGCTGTAATGCTTTGGTCAGTGGTCAAGCCCAGAGATTGTTCACTACAGGGCAGAGCTGACACATGCCCCAGACATGAACAGGGGAAACTCACAGGTCTCTTTCAGCCCTGTCCTGCTGATACACAACCCTTTTCTGTCATTTGCTACCTTTCAGAAGAGTTGCTTGCTCTTGTTTCTTAACCATTAGCCACATGGGCAGATATTTTAGGATAAAAGAACTCATTTCAGCTTGCTGGAGGAAGACAAACTTCTGTGCTGCAGGAGCCCTCAAAGCAAGTGATGCAGAATAGGGAAAGTCCATTTCCAGTGATTTTCTGAGAAACATATAGGTACTATGTATACATAACTGTGCAGTCAAGGCCAGCTGCAAGCTCAGAAAGCAAAAAGTGAGGGCATTGTCTGAAAGTAGTCCACTGACAACTTGTCAGCTGAAACATGCTAATGTGTCTGTACTTGTGGACTGACTGATGTTTTCATAGCAGAAATGACTGTCAGAGTTGTCACTGTCCACAGCTTCAGGCCTCACAGCTGCAGCATCTGTTCCAATAGCTTAACTAGCCTGTTAAAACCTCTCTCTCTGTTCCATTGAGAGAGACACCAATCTGCATTTAGCTAGCAGGTTTTAGGCTACTATATTCATGGTGTTTTGGGCTTTGCTTAATCAATACTTCAAAATTTGGTGGCTTGGGAATTTTCTTGTCATTCTTATAAATAATGTCAATGCATGAAGTAAGAAAACATCATTAAAGAAAAAACTTAAAAAACCCTTGAGAACTAGAGTCTTGGATAGACTTTTAAATTTCACTTCCCTGCTAAAAGTCCAAAGCAGGTTGAAAGTAACCTCCCTACCCACAGACAAATGGTAGGTGAATTACAGAGTAATAGATGTATTGAAGGTTTGGAGACTGTTCTGGAACATCTCTGTGGACAGTGAAACACATAGAAAATTACTGTTGAAGTTTAGGCAATTAAAATAAAGAAAAAAACTTTCTTCCAATTAAAACTGGTAAGGAGGGTAGTCGGAAACAAAATAAAACCATTCTCAAATTGTCTGGGACACAAGGCCTATTGATTTTGTAGCTGTGAACATGTGAAGTGAGAACTTTAGCAGCTACAAGCAGTCAGCCCTCTGCATGTGTGTGTGTGTGTGTGTGCGTGCACTCAGGATTTTCAATATCACATCCCAAAGACAGCACTCCTACAGTATGAGGCCCTACAAACTCCATAGACTACAGTCATGTAGGGCAAGCTCAAAGCATGGCTGCTAGACGTAAACATTGTCCTTCTTTCTTCCGGCACTGTTCTCACATCCCCCTCTGCCTGTCCCCTTGGATTTGAATTTGTAATTGTGCAAACTGGAGGTTAAAAGCTCTCACACACTTCAGGAGAGATTTATATTCCTTCACAGCATAAGTGGCAGCAGGGATGCTGAGCGAAGGAACCGATAGCTCAGGTGGCCATGATCAGGTCAGCTGCTGAATTATAGGCACGCTGCCTTGCCGAGGGCTGAGGCTTTGGGGAGCGAGGGGCTTGCTTCAGCAGGAAGAGATTTGGACTCATTTTGTGCAGGCGCCTCCTATGTAATTTCTTCTTACAAAGATCAACTCCCCTTTGGTCTTGCACAGAATGACACAGAGCAATGTAAAGGACAAAGAGGGACACAGCCTTTGCACATCCTGACTTGGCTGTGGAGGAAGCATGTGTTTTGACATGAAGGCGAGGGGACTACTCCTCATGTATAAATAGTTATTATTTCTCACTAGTTCTTGTCTCTTCATTCTGCAGGTCTTTTTCCTCCTATGTTCTTGTCACTTACTCTCACTCTGTTGGACTGATTCCCAAGGAGTTGCCTTTCTGCAGTGTTTTAATAGCTCTGAAACGTTAGTCACCACTTTATCAGTGTTAAAACATTCTCAAGACAATCCTTTTAAGCGAACTGTCACTCAGCACACTCTCTAGTAATTCTCTCTGTTGCAACAAGTTGCAGAAGAATAAATAAGACCTTCCATTCATGTTACTTATCTCACCCTGTTCTGTACCCAGGCCTGGAGTGAGACTGAGGGAACGTGCCCCACTTGTAAGGTATTTGTGTTTACATTGCACAGTTCAGTAAATCTGTTCAACTTCCAGTAAAAAACACCTTTGTTTGTTGTTCTTTTACAACACTCTGAATAATGCTCAAAGCACTCTGCAGAGACATACTTGAAAGATTCAGTTCTGATTTAACTGATGCCATTTAAAATCAAGAGTAGCTCCACTAAGTTGGTTTAATGTGAGATCTACGTCGCATTTGCATGCAGTAGTGATAGCACCATTATGAGTACTTAGAGGAGTTAAGACACATGAAAATTCCTATACAAATATGATTATTCATTTATTGGAGATGCTGATGCCCACATTATCTTGACTAAACTGAGTAGTCCAGATTATATTCTAGCCCTCTTGAAATCTCTACAGATATTGCCATCAACACATATATATTTACTAGGGATTGCTTGCTAAGACAATTCACATGTGTTTTAAATCATTCTGCAGTGGTGAATAATTAATACCCAGAAAAGGTTCAGTATTTCTTTCTACAAGGAGGCTGTCAGAAGCCTACTGGATTTGAAGATGCTGCTCAAGTATGAATAATCTCCTGTTGCAGCAGCATTTCCTGCACCTGCATCAGTGGAACCCACCCTCCCTCTTTCCTTCCTTGTCTCTGTGGTATCCTTACTGTGGAAAAGAATTTATACTCAATAATGCCACTAAAAATGGGAGCTACAGATAGTGTATCTTTCTCTACCAGAGGCTGCTGCTGTCAGAGTGGAAGGGGGAAACAGAAAGGAAGTGATGAGATCCTGCCCTGCCCCACAGAGTATGGATGCCAAGAGGGAATTTTTATGTGGGAGAGTTCTTCAAAGAGAGGCATGGGAAATGAGAAAGGCAAAGAATAGCAACACTTGAGAGAGACAGGAGAATACATTCAGTCAAGCCAAATCTCCGGTAAATATTTTGCATTTATAACTGTTTTTACCCATATCTCCTTTCTCTGTCCTAGAGATACTGTGTGAGAGAGAGGAGAGCTAAACTGCCTGACTGAGATCATAGGCAGGCCATTATAGTGCCAGTTCAGATGAACTGAAGCCGAGTAGGGAACCCTTCCTTCAATGAGGAATCTTTTAATCAGCCCCTCTCTTTTAGTCCATTGACAGCTGACCTTTAATTCTTCAGGTTCAGAAGTAATGTCTAAAGCTTCATGTTGCTCTGCAAAGTTAAACACACACTGAAAACATGGTAAAAGCTCCAGTAAAAGAGTAAAAGTCATTGACTGACTTTTCATAGGACTGGAGAGGGCATTTGTAGAGAGCCAATGTGTCATGCAAGGAGACTGCCATGCTGTCTTTTAACTGAGGGATGCCTGACCAAGGTCTTATCCTGTAATGAAGCAGTTTTTAATTGCTATCTGTGTCTTGTTCATGGCATTGCCTTTCTGATATGCTGAACAGTACACAGCAATGTAATAGTCCTTTTGGAACAGTTCACTGATTTGAAATATATGCTTTCAATATATCCAGTGGTTTTGCTTCCACTTGTGGTGGCTTGAACAGAATACCAACGTAAATAGTTCTAAAATGCAAACATTTTATGTTTGTGTTTAATGGCATGGGAAACTAATTAGATGTGAGAAGACAGAAATGACAGCCTGTCATGGGAATCTCTTTACGGCTATTGAAAATGGCAGTGCAGCACAAAATATTAGACAACTTTCAGTGTGACAGTTCAATAGTGGATAAATGGTCATGAATGTGCCAGAGCTGGCTCACCCTGACAAACTAGACTGTTTGGATACTGAGTTAGGTGAGTGACTGAGGTACGTGCTTGTGGGAGGGGGGTTTTCCAGTTGCAGCAAGAATATAAACCTGTTTGAATAGCGACAAGAAAAACAGTGAGTGAAGTTGCCCATTGGTTTAACAGGACATCGTGAATATAAAATTACCAAAACGTTTTTGTCTCTCACACGACAATATATCAGACTATTAAAATGGGATATATTCTCACACCACAAGATATCAGACTATTAAAATGGGATATACATATTTCTTTACACAGACATGTCATAAAAGTTATTGTCCTTTAAATACCCCAGATCATGATCATTAGATTTAAATACCCAATTAACTTTGAAAGCTTTTAGATCATAAATTCCACAGGACACAGGTTTGCATATGTTTTATAGTTACCTTAACGAAACTAGCTGTATATATTGCTTGCCTGCTTGCTTTAATCTGTTTTTGTAATGCCTAAACCACAAAATTAGACTGCTCACTTCCTCTTCCTTCTTCTCATTTGTTACTCTGCAGTCATTGTTAAGCTGACAATACTCCAGACATTAAAAAGCCACTAAACCAGATTTGATCATTGTCCATGTAGATGGAAACTGGGGACAGCCTGAAGTGTTTGATTCCACCCAGGCTCCCCTTGCCTTGTCTGCCTCATATGACCTTTGCAGGTCCAAGACAGTTTGCTGAGGCAAGGCTTTGGGACACAGTGAGCTGTCCTCTTAGTGCTACAAACAGTCTGAGTGGCAATGAACAAGTCTCCAAGAAAGAACATGTTCATTTGGTTTGCAACTTAGAGATTCTTAATAAAATCTGAATTATTAAAACATTCTCACCCTCCCCATGGTACATATTTTACAATAGGAAAACTGTATCAAAGCAAAATTGGAAACCAAGAAAAGAAAGAGGCAAAGTGAATCTATGAAGGAGTTTAGTTTATGTGCTCCACAGCATTAAACTAAAGTTAAAACTCTGCAGGGAGCAGTAACTAACAGAACTATATTTTTTAATTATTAGATGCACTGACATACTGGCTTCATGAGTCTCAAGTGTACTCAGCTTGCCCTGGCTGTTTGGAGTTCGCTGCTACCTAACTTGCAGATGCAGTGAGAAAAAGGAGGTGTTTCTTTTTGAAGCAGGTGATAAAGCTCTAGTAAATTTAGATCTTTCTGTACATAAGGTGAGAGCAAACTCCAAGGAAAAAGGAGCAAAGTATAATGTTAAGTTTGGGCAAGTTCTGCAATGGGAATTCAGCACAATGACAGAGAAGAATATTTTGCCCCAGGTAAATAACAGGCAGTGGTTAAAAAATTTAAAAGTCATGATTCAGACCCAAGCAATGACTGCCTCCAAAATCACTAGAGTAATGCCAGTTCTATATTTTGGGTAGGATTTGTCTTCTGAATGCTTTGCCTAGACCCCTCATGCACTTAACTATCTGTCAGTCAAGTAATTTAGCAGGTATCAACTTCCAGCACTGCAAATCCCTCAGATCCCCAGTCATCCCTGCCCAGACCTCAACTCTCACTCTGTCCCCCTCTCTGCCTCTCCAGCAAGAAGCCCTGAGGGCTTTTTCACTGTGTTGTCCAGGCAAGTAAGGGCTCACTCTGCTCATACTTTCCTGGCATCCTTCCCTAGCAAGGTGAATATATGGCACAAGGAATCACAGAAATGCCTCGCAAACAATTCAAGCATTTGGGGTGATGCACTACTAAAAATGCAGTGTTCTGCATGCTGAAGTTCACTGCTCAAGTTTATCAGACAAATATCATTACTCCCACTGGGAAAAGGGGCCAGAGGGTGAAAGAGGACACACACTGTCCTATTTCTTGGCAATTCTCCTATAGAAGCCAAATCTTCACCTGATCTGACACAGGAAACAGGTCAGAGAGTGAAGTGACAAGTGCTCCTCAAATAGTTGGAAGAAATAACCAATGACTAGTGCAAATGATCACAAGGGCATGCAAAATGAATTTTAGTAGTAATTTAAATAGGAACTGACATATTTGCATGATATTTCAGACACTCCCACAGAAGTGGCTTTGACAATTATAACGCTAAGAAAACATCCATGATAGAGTGAGGCCAAGGATGTTCAAATATAAGGCCAGAGCAGTAGGGTCTGAGTGTCCCAAATTCAATTTGCTCTAAAGGGGATTCCATGAACACAGTCTCTTCTACTGCTCAGAGACATCAGCAACATCTGAGAAGCATAATGCAGTGAGTTAGGCCAAAGTAATTTCTTTTTTTCTTTAATTTCCTCTTTGTCTTAATTTGCTAAATTCTTCACTTATTCTGCCATCTGACTTTGCTGAAATTTTTGTAAAATTTTGCCAAGTTCCAGTTGGGTAATTCTCTTCTGTGTTTCTGAATTCTTCCTCGAGAAACTGAAACAGCTGCAGATTTCTACTAGGTGGAAACCTCCAGTACTGAGAATGTATCTTGGAGGTGTGTTGTAAGAAAATCGCATTTGTAAAGAAGACAAACATCAGGGGAAAAAATTCATGATGTATAAAATTTCTTTTTCATTAAGTTTAAATATATCTCATTTTTGTGGCCTTGATTACTATTGTCATAAGACCAATTACTTTCTTTCTGACTTTATGGTGTGATTTTAGTGGCTTTCAAACCTCCAAGTAGTCCATAATCCTGTGTTAGGTTACTTGGAGCTGGTCTACTGAGACATACTAAATGACAAAAAATTATGACTTACATCAAAGACCTTGTCTAAGGCAAATGTTATCAAACAGAAATTGCAAGGGTTTGTATTGATTTTGAGGCCAGAAAGTGTGGAGAGCTTTATATTAATAAAACTCTGGCAGGTTCAACAGGATGCTTTTGATTTATGCTGGATTAAATGGAAAATTAATCACATCTGCAGTCTATCACTTGAATAAAGACAAAATAAACCATCTTAGAATTCACAATTCACTGTATTCTGGATCAGAGAAGTCCTTGGAGTAATCCAGTCTACAGCAAAGCTGAACAGCACCACACTACAAAAGGGAAAATATCCCTACACTGCAGACCAGATATTATTCCAGGCTCTCCTTCTTGCTGAAGCACAACTTGCTTTGTTATTGCAGGATCACTTGTATATGTGACTGCTGATATATAGAGATCTTTCAGAAAAAGAATTAACAAGAAAAGCGACAAGATCTCACTATATTAATTCTTCAAAAGCAAGTTAAAGGGATGCATAGGTCACAAACATGGATATTTTATATGCAGTTTCCTGTAGCCAATGTGTTGGAGCGAGTCACTGTTAGTGCTTTGACCTCACTGTGCTGAGATGTGTCTCCTTTTGACAGCTGAAAGCTCCCTGATCCTGTGAGCATTGCAAGGCCAAGCACAAGGGCTGTGGGATCACTGGCATGCCAAGATGTCCCGCATTTCACCTGAAGAGCCCCTGTTGTTGGCAGAAGGTGCTTTCCTGCACACGGCTGAGGAGCAGCTGGGAGCTCCCCAGCCCTTTCAGCCTGGGGCTGCCTTCCCACCGCCACTGCAGTGCTGGGCATCGGGATCCTTCCATGCTTGTTGCACAGCTGGCAGCAGTGGAAAGAACTAAATGCTGCCTTGTATTGAATGGTGAATGTTGGAGTGGGTGTTTTTTTCCAAAATTAGGATTTCCCCGACATAAGCTGCCTCCTTGATTTTCTGGTTCATATCAATCGTTAACTTACTTCCTCAAACAGGTTCTGTAAGGGCTTTCTAGCAAAAAAAAAAGTGTGTGTATATATGTATTTATATACACACACGCATATATATATATATACATATACACGATTATAGTGAGATGTGTGGAGCAGGGCTGACATTCACCCACGCATTGGCCGCTCCCTTCAGACACTGCTGCCAAGAGCCTGAAACGGCGCCTGCTTCCCCATCACCATGGCAACCTTGAGTGGGAAGCAGCATTTCCTACAAGGCATTGCACTGAACCTCTGTGAGATGCTGCCAGGCTGTGGGTGACCCGGGACCAGGAGCAGAGCCCACCATGTGCTCGCAGCCTCCCTCAGCCTCCCACAGCCGTCCTGCTTGCCAGCCACTGCTGTGACCTCTCCCCGAGGCTCGTGGGCTCCAGCACTCGCAGATGCCCCAGGCCTGCCCCGGTGTGGGGCTGGTGGGAAGCGTGGCAGCTGCCTGTGAAGGCTGCTGGGGATGGAGGGGCTGGAGGGAGGGACCCCGAGCAGCTGCCCTGCCACCTCCTACCTGCACTGCCTTCACCCCGACCAGCCTCAAGGGGCTTTATGGTATGGGGAACAGTTTACCTGAAAAACTCCAAGAAAATATAAAAACTCAAACCGTGCCAAGGTTTTGACCCCACATACCCGAGCTGAGCAAGACCAGACTTTCTCTGAAATAATCGGTTTCTTTGCTGCAACTCTGGCAGGTAAGACTAACTGATGTAAGAGTAAGCTGTACCTGACCAATCTGGTGGCCTTCTATGATGGTGTGGCTTCAACAGTCAATAAGGGAAGACTGATCCATGTCAATCACCTAGACTTCTGTAAGGTCCTTGACACAGTCCCACATGACATCGTCATCTCCTGACTGGAGAGAGATGGATTTGATGACTGGAGTGTTCAGTGGATAAGGAATTGGCCAAATGGATGCAGATAGAGAGCTGTGGTCAATGGCTCTGTGCCCAAGTGAAGGCTGATGATAAGTGGTGTCTCTCAGGGCTGTGTCTTGGGACTGGTGCTCTAATTTCTTTATCAATATCATAGACAGTGAGATTGAGTGCACCTTTAGCAAGTTTGCAGATGACATGCAGCTGAGCAGTATGGAATGCATGACGGAAGACTTTTTTACACAGGCAGATAGTGATAGGAGAAAGGGGGATGGTTTTAAACCAAAGGAGGGGCAATTTATATTAACATCCATTATATTCGATGTTAGGAGGAAATTCTTTACTCTGTAAGGCTGGTGAGGCACTGGCACAGGTTGCCCGGAGAAGCTGTGGATGCCCCATCCTTGAAGTATTCAAGGCCAGTTTGGATGGGGCCCTGGACAACCTGCTCGAGTGGAAGCTGTTCCTGCCCATGGCAGGGGAATTGGAACTAGATGATCTTTAATGTCCCTTCCAACCCAAATCATTCTATGGTTGTATGATGCTATGATAATGCATTTTAAACAGTATGTAGGTTCACTGAAGTTATTTTTTACTTCCTCCTCTTACTTCTGATTAACATCTAACCACAGTAATGGAAATTTAAAACCTTATATTTGCTTTGAAGCACATGCACAAGTCTAAAATCTGAGTAAACAATTAATAAAAGCTCATCCACTCTCTATTATACCAACCCACATCTGTGGCCTTGAGAGTTTGATGATTACTGTAACTGCATAAATTTGAAACTCAGTGTGACTAGGTATAAATGCATTTTTTCAAATTTGGATATTTCTTTCTTGTGTGAATATGTCTCTGTGTGTATGATCTGGTATTAATGGGCAAAATGAGTGGTGAAGTGGGAAAATGCATTCTCACAGCTACCTTAGGCACCATTGTAGAGAAAGCCTGCATAATATAAATTGTGGTCTACAGAAAAATGTCCAAGCCATCCAGTGACTAAATATAAATTACCTGCTCAAAGCAAACCAACACCAGTGCACTACCTGTTCCTACCAATCCCCTTCTAAACCTTGTTAGTTTTCCCACAGAGGAATGCTGAAACTGGAGCTCAGCCCTTATTCAGACACAGTGAATCTACCCAGGAAAGAGATGCTGTGAATTCCCAGCTGCTGGAAAAAACACTGGTTATGAGTTTGTGTTGGAAAATTTGGTACCAGGGAATTCAACTGCAGAACACAGATTGAAAGGATTTCATTAACTCTGTCACTGGGCAGAATATTTTGTTTCTTTCCTCTGGTCTCTATATTTATTCCTTATTTCATTAAAAGTGTATACCTCAATTTCTTGCCTCTCTTTCTCCATACTCTCCCTTCTCTTTTTGGCAAGGTCCTTCAGCATGGTCCCCCTGCAGACCAGACTCTCATCTCCCCTGGGGTTCTTGCCAGGGGAGATCGTGTTCTATTTACACCAGCAACTACTCTGTCCTCAAACACGACTTTGCAAACATTTTCTGGAACAACCCCTTAGTTAGAGGAGAACACTACTGTGATCTCTGCTTTACCACTCAAAACTGAGAAGAGTTCTATAGCAGAAAAACTAAGGAAACACAATTTCCTAGGAATTTGTGCCTTATGCTTGATGTAAGTCCTGCCTAACAGGCACAAGTTCTGAGCAAAGCTGGCTCCAGTCACAAGAAATTCATGGTTGCTTTTTCCTGTGTGAATTCTCTGGTGTATAAAATTGGGGGTTTTACAATGCTTTCCTTCTTCGGAGTGGAGACATTACCAGTGTCTCTCCCTCCTTCTTGTATGACAAATCACATAAAGAATTAATGATATTTCAATTCAATGTCAACCATGTCACACTGACTGCAGTTAGATGTGGATTAAAAAGCTCGACAAGGTGAATAAAAGACAGACACCTACTTGTCTCAACCTTCTTTTTGTTAGGAAATCCAGCTGATATCTAAGTTTGTCAGCTTGCCTAATGTGCCCTACAATAGCAAAATCAAAACTTGCTGGAGTTTGAGGAAGAGGTTGGAGTAATGGCACTCTTGTATTAAACTTCACTGATGCCAGAATTCTTAATCTCCCACCAAAATTTTGGCCATATTGTTCCCAACTATTATGGATATTCCTTAGAAAAAGATAAAAAAGTGGGGTTTGCAAAAGCACAAAGGGCACCAAATCATCACAATAATTTTACGGTCAAAATTATCAACATTCATTTCCTCGTGCTGTATTTTTACTGGGTTTGCATGGCCAGGTTTGGGTAGCAAGTGGGGCTACAGGGGTGGCTTCTGTGAGAAGGTGCTACAGCTTCCCCACTTCCAACAGAGCCAATGCCAGCCAGCTCCAGGATGGATCCACCACCAGCCGAGGCTGGGCCACTCAAAATTGTGGTAACACCACTGTAATAATACACTTAAGAAGAAAAAAAAGTTAACTTCAAAGGGGGAGAGAGGAATTAATCATGAATTTGGCTCACAGTTTACTTAAAAGTCATGAAATTCAACAAATAATGCTAATATTTTTATGTTATTTCTTGGGTTCTGAGACTTCAGCTTTTAGCCTTTTTTTTTCCATTTTTCCCCCTCTATAATTATAAAAGCTAAATGTTTGTCTTAAAAAAAAAAATTCACCCACATTTAATTCCCAAGAACTTCATGGATGGTTTTGCCATTATATCTGAAATCACCTTAGATGACTAGATACAGCAGAAAGTTCAAAAATCAGAAAGTGATTTGCTCATCAAAGATGCTCCAGTCATTTCTGAAAACAGATGTCTTATAAACTATCCTTTGGCAACCAAATCAACTTTCAACTTCTTTCTCAAGCTGGGCAGAAAACTAAGAACTGACCTTTTAGTCATTTTAAGAAACCTATGTTTTAAATATTTCATCTTTGTCTTTCTATCAGAGAAGATTTAGTCTCACAAATCAGATTTTGGCTTCACTGAGTCCTAATCATCCCCTGCCACTGCCACTTTACAGATGTATTTCCATTTTTCTGCTTGGGAGGACTCTTTTTCATCATATATTTAAGTTCATTTCGTGTCTCTCCCAAAAACAGAAGTTTAGGATTCCCAGAGTCTGAGTAATTTTTCATTACAAGAGGTTTTCGAACTTTTGTTTTGGGTATAAAAGACTATAAAATCTAAATAAGGACGACTGACAATCATATTTCCCCAAAAGTAACTGTTCTGTAAATACCAAATATATACATAGTGATTTTTTTCCTTAACCTGAGGATTGCTTTAATCTTTTTTTTAAAAAACCCTGAAACTGCAAAATTATATATTCCAATTCTTGGAACTAGAAAAAAGTTCAATACAGTTAACTGTTTGTCACATCCTAACAGCAGCCAAATCACAACTTTTTCAGTGAATTGTGCCTATTTTCTGATTTCTACCCCAGTCCATGGTATTTCAGTTATTTCCATGAGAGAACAAAAAAACCAAAATAAAATATTTAAAGGCAAGGTACTGTCTGGTAACAGCTGCTGATAGCTGCTGGCTGCTCAGTTATCAGAAGAACAACTCTGGCATGCAGTTAGGCACTCATTTGCCTGTCATGACTTACACAAGGCCCATCACAGAAACCACACTTGGAAGGAATCACAGCATTTCTAAAGGCCAATGAGATTATTAGAGCTATTTAAACTTGCCTCCTAACCAGCACAGATGATGCAATTCCATCCAGATTGCATTCAGATTAGTAGCCCATGGCTGCATGACGTTAAAACACATCAGGTTATTGCTGAGAATCTCTTAATCAAGCACATTTACCATGTCTAGTTATTTCCTGATTCTTCTCAAAAATCACAGATTCCAGACCGGGTTTTTGTTTGATGGCACACTCAGAACACATTGCCCTGCTGCTCAGATATCTCACTTTGTGTACTGAGGCTTTTTGCCTTATGTTCTCTGCAGGAAACCACATATATTTGGGTATCAGTGATGACTCCCAAGGACCATTTAATAACCAGAGGTCAATCCTTCTTTTTCTAATCAAGTCAAAAGATAATAGAGCAGTTGCAGATTATACCTGCCTGCTCACACCTTCTTTGGATGTTGAGGGATTAAGGGTTATCATTTGCACCCCAATAAAAGTCCACATTTGTCTAAGCTACAAAAAAAATCAGTTATACATGTTAAATATACATATTAAATACTCTTTTCTTGTATAAAAAGGCTTTCTATCTTGCTCAGTGCAATATTGAGAAACACTGATAATATAACAGGGGTTAGAATAATACAGACCAATGAAAAAAGTACCAGAAATCTACTTAATTTTATTGGTTTAGTACAAGAGCACAGACTCTTAATCAGGTTTCACTGCAAGGCATCAAGCTGTCACCCCACTTTCAAGTAACTGTAACCTTTCAGATGCCACAGTGGAAAGAATCCATGTTTAAGGGCGGGAATTGTTGTAAAAGGGATTTGCTGTGAAGGGAATTGTGCAAGCAGGCCAGTCCAGCAGGTCTGACAAGGGAAACACACTTGTTTTTCTATCAAATAAGGCCTCACTTGTAGAATTGACTAAAGATGACTTAAAGCAACCACTGGTGACAGGAGAGCCATCACTGTGGCATTCCAGTGTTCCAACATCCAGAGCTCGTGTGAGAGCTGGACTGGCACAGTGGCCTGCTGCAGTGGCTTCAGTCTCTGCTGCATTCTAGGCACAAACAAGCAAAGCTGGTAAAATTAAATTTTCCCTCCTCTTCTCCTTCCTCTCCTCTGCTGCAGACCCCTGATAACCAGGACTCAGGCCAATGGAAAGACATCTGTATTCAGCAGTAACAAGGACAAGCCTTGTCTCCTTTTGCTGACACAGAGTGTGACCGCGAACAGCAGTGAGCTTAAGAAAAATCCCAAGAAATCCGCATAGATTCAAGCAGAAAAATGAAGAGCATTTTTCATCTAGCATGCATTCAGCTCCTTCAGGAGCATACCACCACACTGATGTGTTGTCAAGAGCGTGGCAGCTTCTCTGTAGAGATACTTGAGTGAGCTGAATCAGTAAATTTTATTTAACTGTCAGTCCTTCCTTACAGCACTGTATCAAAGTCAAGAAACAAGGCTTCACCCTCATCTGACTCTCAACAAATACTGGCTGCTGGGGTATTTCAGGCAGGCAGAACCTGAGCCAGGGTTTGGAGGAGCACAAACAAAATTAGTAGCATGTCAATGATGTCTGATTTTCAGAAAGAGCCAAGAACATCCCAGGAAAGTAAAGCCCCTCCATGGAACTGGGCAGGAACAATCACTGGCAGCAAATTCTGGAGTTCTTCTGTCTGGAAGTTTGCATATTGTCAGCTGAATTCTCAATATTTTAATTTGGTCTTTGAGACCAAAATATGAACTCACTTCAGTTTACTCAGTCTAAACTTGCTTTCTGAGCAGCACACTGAGACTCTGCTTCAAGACAAAATACAGGACAGTGGTAGTCCTCCATATCTTCAGCAGGTTGTCCTGCTGAGAGGTAGAAAAATAGACTGCACAGTTGCACCAGCACTTGAATGTATTTCTAGTGATTTATTTATAGGAAGAAAGGCAGGAAAACTGTACTCCTAGCTCCATTCAAAAATACCGATTGGCTATAAATGTTCTCAGCTTTCCATCAAGGGAATTTTTTTCCATCCTCCCAGCTGCTCTGCAGTTAGTGCTATCTTATACTGTCTCTCTCTAGATGTACCCATTGGAAGTGTATGTTGTCAACAATAAAGAAAGCAAACACTCTGACAGGCTGTTCTCCACCCCCTTCATCTATTAGGGGAGAAATTCTGGTTACAGTTGAGTTAATTATTACATTCAGTGTTATCCTTTTGGGAAGCAGTGACAGGTTACTACCAAGACTTACTGCAGATAAACCTTTAGGGCTCTTCCACTTACCCTACAGATAGAAGTCTTAGAGCAGCTCCTTCCTGAGCAGCCTTTTTGAACAGTTTTCAAACATAAAGTCCTTCATTTTGGTCAAATCCTTTCCTTGCTGGACAGGAAAGTTTCAAATTTGCTTCAGTTTGTTTTCTGTGTTTAGTGGTTTTATGCCTCTGAACTGATGGCCTGCAACATCCAGTGCCATTTTTGAGATTAGATTCACATGACACCTTGCAAAACACAAACTCTTTTTTTCTGAAAATAGTTCCTGCTCACATGCTATTTCTCTTCAGTCAAAAAATAAAGTAATTCATCCCACAAATCTGCCATTTTTTTAATATACACAAGACACCAAGTTAATCTTGGCATGTTTCAGCATCTGGATATGAATAACTTGCCTACATCAGAGGTTTTTTGAGGTAAAGTAAATCATATGCATTACCAACATTAAAATCCATTTTAACTTAAATTGTCTCCAGCCCATTCAAACAGGCCGTTATCATAACTAACCCATTCAGACACAGTCGTTTCTTGCCTTCTGTTCCAGCTTCGTAAGTGATCTCTGGGAGATGGTTTTGGAGACGAAAAGCTAACAATTTACAATTTAAATCAATTATAAGTGTCTATACATTGATCTGGCACAGGTTCAGTAGCATTTTTCTTAAGACTGACCCAGAAATATGTGGTTATATATAGAATATTTCATTACTAATAATCAAATTTTTTATTATGTTTGCCTCAAGCAGGTCTGGGCATATGTGTAGCGGCTGTTGTGGCTCCCAGTGCCTCTAATGTCTACACAACTCCTCTGTCATCTTCTTTTTCTTCTTCTTTTTTTTTTTCTGAGATTTATTAGCTAAATAGCAGCTTTTAAAAACATACCTGTTTTTTCTGACAAGAACTGTCATAGCTTTTTGTTGCATGCTGTCCATGGAAACTGAGTTTTACAGAACCCTGTTTGGTTACAAAAGATGTCTGCAAAATGCACAATCACAGAACATTTTAATAAAAAATCAGTTTTCTCAGTTTTCTTGCACAAAAAGCTTCAACATGCTCCCGGCTTTCTGCCATAGGTAACCATTAATTTGAGTTTTTCTGTGTACAGTGGATACACTTGCTCACAGAAATCAAATAGTCATGTTTTCCCTTTAGCCACTGCTTTGGGCAATTGCTTCAGCTATTTAAATCATTTTGCTCAACAAAGGGGCTTTGATGACAAATGTCAGACAAGAAGACCGAGGACAATATTGTAAAAAATACTTAGGTTTTTGTGGATATGCAGCAGCATCAAGCAGAATTTCAAAGACAAAATAGTTAGAGAGGAGCCTTGATCCTCCATGTAGAAAGCTCAAGCACGATGGTGGGACACAGAGGTCCAGTGGAAGGTCTTTCCTTCCTGCTAGACTAGACAAAATTATTAAAGAAAGGTTTCCTATTCAGTTATGAGTAGGAAATTCACTTCTCTGAATATGCTGCATCACTTAATTAAAACAAGCTATTTTTGTGAATGTTTTTGCCCATGAACCCTTGTCTTGAATATTCATTGATGATGGGAATGAACAGAATTTATGGAAATTAATTTAAAATCTGAATGACTAAGCTTGAGAATTTTTTATTATATTCATTACCTATTTGAGATATATTTTTATATCTAATGTTGGTTTGATTACCTAAAGATAGAAACAGATGTGCAGCCACTTGCACAGCATAACAATTGTTCAGTTATTGCTGTAAATAGCTATTTATGTTATATGAAATCCCTCTAGATGTTTTCCTATAGTGACTTTGCGTCATTGATTTGAAAATAATTGGAAATCCAGCTGAACAGGGGCAGATTCTGCCCTAGGTCTCGTTCTGGTGTTTGTTTCTAAAGGCACATGTGGACCAGAGCTGAGTAACTGAGTGACAAGAACAATCCCTGCTGTGCCTGCAATACTGATGCCTTTTGAGGCCTAGAAAAGATGGCAGGGATGAAAGCAAAAGCACTAAGAGCAGAAAATATTTTGTAGCATATGCTGCTCTGGAGGCTGTGGGCTGACTTAGGCTGTGGAAGCTACTCTGATGTATGCCAGTAGCTTTTCTGGTCCCTGATATAGCTTCAAATCCTAAGGCACAATGATGCCTTAAACTTCTCCCAAATCCCTAGGCAATGAAATGATTACCCTAAAGGTTCTTTGCCTCTGGAGATGTAGCATGGTCCCAGCTCAAGTGTCTTCTCTTATAGCACTGGAATAATGCTCAAAAGAGCTAAGCAGAAGTCCCAGGGCATTTGAGCAGATCCTAGAGGACTCAGACATCAGGTTAGGACAAAGACAAAGCTTTGTGATCTTCTTACTCTATCAAACTGCAGTCTTTCAGAGCCTGAAATAGCAGAGCAGTGCCTAAGGGTACAACTGTGAGGCCTCTACTGGTATTACAATGCATCAGTTATTTCAATATTTCTAAAAATATTAAAAAGAAGACCAATCTCAACACAGCTTGGTATAAAAGAGGGGGGTGGGGGGAGAATAAAAAGAGGAAAGGTTTATGTATGTGCTTTAATCTTATATTTCTAGATTGAATTTTTCATATATATATTGTCTGTAATTCACTTGTTTCATTACTCATAGACAAGACTATTTAGGCCTGGTTACATGAGCCTCAGAGCTGGGTCTGTATGAGGCATAGTCCAAGAGCACTGCTGTGGGGAGGTGAGAGTGCTGTCAGAGTGCTCGTGTTGCATTAGCAGTAGCAGCAGCCAAAGTGAGTCCATCTTGGCCTTTGCTCATTTACTTCATTTCCAGAAAAGACTTCTCCTACAGAACAAGAATTCAGTACAAAACTAATAGACCAGAGTGAAATACAGGACTGGATGGGGACTTCATCTGAGAGTATCTGTCTCATCGGACCTCTGTCTGTTGGGTTTTTACCATGGAAGGCACAGTAGCATCTGCTCTCCCGGTGCCTAGGGAGGTGGCCAAAGCCTTTAGAGACTGCCATGCATCTGAGAGAGGCCCTGGCAGGGCAAGGAATGCTGCAGACTGCTCCTGCCCTGGAAACTCAGCGCTGCAGTGTACGCACGGGATGGGAAAGGAGCAGGAGCTTGGCCTGTGGCTTTATCGCTGCCTCAGTTGCCTTCTAGATTTTGCCACTCCTGGTCCCATTCCCATGCCACGAGTAGTTGTCCTTCCCTGCAGCAAGCAGTCATGCAGTCAGGCTTTGTGCTTTAGCTTCTCAGCGTGGAAAGAAAAGAACACGGCACGGCAAGAATGAGTGGATGAACGCAGTGCGATGCTCCACATTTTCTGAAGGACAGGCAGTGGTGTTAACTGTAATGCCAGAGGTAGAATTTTCATCCTGAAAGGACAGAGAAGATGAATTACATTCTGATATGAATGACAAAAATATCCATGATTCTACTAGACAATATTAAAAACATTTTAAAGGGCAATTCCTTCCCATGTTTTCAGTCTAAGCTAAATGCTAAGTATAGAAGAAACCTCCACTATTGGCAGATTTTTCCATAGCCTTTCAATATATTCCTATGGCTTCCCCTGAGGGAACTGAGCTTTGAATGGGGAAAATCCCAGATGCAGGGTACTGGCTAGCACCAGCTCTGCCAGAGAGTGAAAATCTTTATTCCCAAAACCAAAGGGGATCTCATTATTTATCTGTGATTTCTGTCTGCATTGTTCTGTTCATAAGCCAAACCACCCAGCTCATCAGGCTGGTGGGTTTGTGGTCACATGGGCATATTGGTCACTACTTACAGACCTCCAGTACCCAGGGATGAACTGAGCACCTTCACCAAGGTTAACTGGTTTGACTGCTATCAGTCTGTTATAACATGTTACAGCATTGCAAAAAATGCAGAATGCAAATTTTTATGTATTCTAGCACCCCATATATATATATGTATACAATTCCCAGGCTCACTAGAGCTCCTGACAGATGAAAGTATACAAGGAGCAAAGCATGGAAATGTGGAGCAGCCTTGCACAGTTCCTGCCTTGCACATCTGCAGCTCTAGGGAGAAAAGAGACTGAACTCTGAGCCTGTTTCTGGGTCTGCATCTCCTGCTTTCCTGTACCTGCAGCCTGTGACAGGAATGTCTGGGCACTGAGAGGGCACCTCAGAGCTCTCTAGAAATTGAAGCTTCCAAGCTGCATAGTCACTTTTAAAAATCCTGGCAGGGAAGAAACCAGGAATGCAGAAAGACATAAAAGCAGATAAGGAAGAGACACTCTGAGACCCGTCTGCCATACAGAAAGCTTCTGGTTCTGAACTGCAAGGTCCTTTTCTGTCAAGATACTCTCCAAAACAAGTACAGTTAGGACAAATTGCTGTATTCCCAACAAAGTTATGCAGAACAGTTTTAATCAGCTCCCTGATTACTTCAGTGTTTGCATGATTAAGCGAACCAAAAAAAGTCACCCAAGACCCATGCTTTATCAATACAAAAATATCTGTCTTAAATGTATATTGTTGACTGTACCACATTGAGTAATTTACAATCTTTCATATTCCTATTCTAACAAAACCTTATGAGGGAAAGATGTCTTTTAGCAATGTATAGTGGTTAAGTAACATATCCAAGGTCACCCAGCTCCATAGCTGGCCAAGAGCATTTTGAGCATCCAAGCCAGTGCTTCAATCAATGAGCAGTTTTTGCAAAAATGTATATAGTCTCCTAAGCTGTGCAAAATCAGATTTTTAAGATGTAATAATCTGCAAGTACCTCCAGTTGCTGTTCTCTTTCACCAGTAAAGAAAGCAGATGTAAATTCCCTACAACTAACTTTCCACAAAATCTCTTTCAGGATAAAGAAGAGCTGTCCGAAGGAAAATGAGACCTATGCAACTTCTAGGAGCTTCTGGAAGCTATGGCTTTATGCTTACATTATGTGTTGCTGTAGTAATGTCCCTTTCCCATTCAAAATTCACCCCTCTGCTGAGATCTGCTCCCAGTAATGGTCTTCTTGAATGCTAACCCTTTGTCTTTCCATTTTAGAAACAATCACGTAGTCCTATGCCAGATGTACGGCACTTGTCATCATACTAAGAACACATCAAAGAAAAAGGTAAACTACTTTCCTCACAAACATAGTATTTGGAAACTAGGGATTTTTAGGAAGAGCAGACAACACCCAATGATCACTGGCTGCTTACTGGCTCATTCTGCCCAGCCGGTCCTTTGGGGTGGTTTCCATTTCCAGACAGCACAACCTGCATCCGGCTACAGGGATGCAATCATGGACACTCCAAATCTCTGTAGCTGAGTGGCACTGCCAGCCTGTTCTTACTCACCCTCCTTGCATAATGCATTGCTGTAGTGTTGTCATTGAGCTCTGTAACATGGCAGAAACAGCCTCTGCTTTGCTGAGCTGCTCTGAGCTGAGGGAAGAAGTTGTCTCCCTGGGCCAGCATGGAGCCATTTATGGCCAGATCCTCTGACTGCAAGATTTCCACTATGACTTTGATCCTGTTGCAGGCATTTCTATAATACCTTTTTTATTATTTAGGTCCTGCCTGAGGTTTTTGTTTGGCTCTAAGGCCTTCTGACTGATGGGTATCCCTGCTAAGGGGTATTATGCAGGCACAGTGCTTTTCCCCCTTGATAGTGTGCACCTCCCAGTGTGGTGAGATTTGGTGCGGGGCTCAGTGCTAACATGTGTGTTGTCCTCATATCGTGGAGGTGGAAATATGGTACAAAAGGATCCTATGAAGCTTTGCATCGTTCTGGTGAGGATAAACCACATCATTCCCAAAGTGAGCTGACCCTGGTGGGTAAGAACATAGGTTAAAATCCAGAGATTGGCTCACAAAAGAAAATGGTACCTTCAAGAAGTATGGGATAATTAGCAAGTGGGAGCTTATAGACCTCATATACCTCCCATCTAAAGAATCCTAACCTTTTATGTTCCTTCTTTCTATGGATAGGTTTAGGCTGGATCTCTTATGAACAGCTTGTATCAACGGGGAGCCTGGCATAGAGTGCTAAGAGAAGTATTTATATCACTTAGTGGCACTGTGTGTACGCTGCCCGTGCACTTTGAAGCTGCCGTGTTAGCTGCAGGATGTATCATGTCCTTTCCACTGCTTCTGAAACACTGGCCGGCACTTGAATTTGTAGGGATTACATTATTCATGTTATTCTTAGATTTTCCTCAGTGGGATACCCAGTGTTCCCACGAATCCTGTCATCAGCAAAAAGCTGCAAATGTAGGGCTCTTTTTTCCATGGAGACATCAGGAAGAAATGGCTACTGCCAATGCAGGCTATGAACAAACTTGCCAGTCCTTAGTCTCAGAAATTCCAGCCCAAGGGGAGTCATGGATGGGGTCAAGCCCCAGAAGACGACACCTTCTTCAAAGAAAAGGTTCTATTTAGGCATTTCTGTTCACCGCAAATATTTCCTTGTCACATTGTCTGCAGCACACTGGTGTCTCTGCCCACTGTGAGACTGTAACTTCTATGCTGAAGAGCAGGAGCTTTTTCATCAGCGTGTCATGCTGTTGGTTGGGACAGACTGTAATAGTGGAGGCAGGTAAAACTGCCATAGGTAAATTATTACTACTTGGAAATGTGACCTGTACACCAAATCCAATTTCTAGACTGAGAAAACTGCAGTGGATATTTAATATCCTTGGGTGGTCAGAACCTCCCAAATATTCCTTACAACTTCAGGTATTTGTTGGTAATTGTAAGCTCAGACTCCACCTACAACTCAGTATTTCAAGCTGCTGTTCACTGTGAATCCCATGCAAAAAAGCACATCTTCAAGAAGAGTGAAAATTAGACGATCTAGTATTACAATGTTTTACTTAAAGTCAATGGAATTGCTCATGTACAGTAAGCAAGAACCAGTTCACTGGGTTTTTACTCCATCATGGATGTCTTATTAGTTTTAGAGGCTATTTATAGGTTTATTGAGAGGCTTATTAGCCTCTTTCTTGGGGCTTCTTCCTGCAAATCATTTACCTTGTGATCCTGTCTGTTGAAAGAATGAAGTAAGAATGAAGTCCAGATAACACAATCTAATATTCCAGGATATTTTATGTTTAAAAATCCTTGTTTGTGGAAAGGACACTTTGCTAAACTGAAATAAAATAATAAAATACTGTCAGATCCCCTTATTAACTGGGTATGTCCCTTTCAACATACTTCTTTCTACTTGTCATCTGGAAAGGATAACATACAGCAGGTTTTTTCATTTGACACACAATAGGCTCTGAGTGACTTGTGATGTAAATTACATTTAGTTTAAGTTCAACTTTGGAGTAAAGAAAGACTAAGTAACTATCTAAATGAAGAAGGAAATTTGCAGGTATGTGGGAAATACTATTCAATGAATAAGACCCCACTAGCAGAAACAGTATAAGATGGTGCAGGGGCTCATTAGAAGTCTGACCAGAAAGTCAATCTGTGTCATGTATTTTTAATTGAAAAACATCAAACTTGGAGTGCAATGGGAAAAAAAGTCTCCCTTCAAAAAATAAAGCCTCAGATCCCACAGTCCAACCACAATAAATTAAGCTAATAGCTCTAGAAATATCTCTGAGTCTTTCATAAGGCTGTGTTACTAATAGGTTGTTGAGACAGGCTTTTTCTGAAAAATCTTTCATGAACCTGCTGCACAAGCCCTTTTCAAATAAGAAATTCTACTTCCCTGAGGACACAGGCACTAGACAGCGCTGCAAAACTGCATGTTTTGCTCAGCATTATCCACAGCCCACTGACACGGTCCTCTGCCCTCCATATTTGCCTGCTTAACACCCTCTCCAGCACGTCCATGCTGACGGTGGGGAATAAGGGGAGGCAGGTGGAGGCGGGGTGCAGTGCATGCCCCAAATTTGCGATTGTTTCCACTTCAAGTTCACTCAACGTTTGCTGTCAGGTAGTGCTGTGTATGTAAGGCTTTACCATGTCGAGCAGACGAGGCTACAGGTGAGAGCAACTAGCAGAGATTTAGGTCCATTATTCAGAACCCATTGGTGTCAATGGTGAGACTCCTTCTGACCTCAGTGGAGCCAAGATTCCAATCCAGATGGTCTAAGTCTGATCAAAGCAAGTCTACATGAGACAATGCCTGAATTATCAGCAGAAACTAGCTATGAATCCTTCTTGAACAGATGAAAGAAATTGTGAAAATATTTACATCAATGCCTCCAAAGGCAAGGGTTTGGTTTTGCACTCTGCAGACTGTGAATCCATGATTTTCCACTTAGGCCTGCAAAAAGAATCATTAGGTGGTAGATTATTTAACCTCCAGCTAATACAATTTTTACACCAATAAAGTGGGAACTGTAGAATCTGAGCACATAATTTACAGCTCTGAGGACTAACAACGACTCGAACCAGGCTTGGTGTAGGTGAAGGGCTAAGTGGGTTTTCTTCAAGTCGTGACTTTAGTCAGTACCATGCTGTTGAGATGCAAGTTCTGCAGAACATGTATAAACACCTGTACATTTCAATTCGTAAAGAAGGCAACTCAGCATATACCCAATATTGGAATAGAATTCAGGCACCATTATGTTAGCATCACTACCTAATCTGGTTTTCACTTAGCAGTTAATAAAAAGTCATGCTGGAAAGCTCCACTTTCAGTACCATTTACATTCAGACACTTCTGGTTCATTTTGCAAGCATAGTCTAAATGTTTGAGACTGTGTATGCAGAAAGAAATTGCAGCTGAGAAAAATATTAAAAACACCTTGACAAGCCCTGATTCATTATTACTTTTTTTTTTTTTGACACAGAACTGTGGAAAAAAAAATACTAGAAGTTAAAGTTATGGCTTTAGACCTCAATTTCTGACTTTATTAATGCAACAGGTACAGATTTTTACAAGGCAATCATCCATGGTCCACTGAAATGAAGTTTTAATGGGGTTCAGTTGAAGTCCTAAACTGTGTATTTTCCACGCTTTGCAATGGACACTTACGGCTCAACGCTAGACAGCACTCTTGTCTTCCCGGCTGGTTTTGTTTATCAAAAAAGCCGTCCCCTTTGATAGTTTAGGAATTACTGCAGTCATTTTCCTTGTCATTTGCTTTTTGGTCTGAAATATTTATTTAATCTGGCATAAAATAGACAGACTCAGTTGCTCTCAGTTTACTAGCATAAATTCTCCATATCTCACTGAAGTCCAGGGCCTGTTTTTTCTGCAATTACAAGTGTGATTTTACTGATACAAGTGGAGAGCTGCATCTGGATCACCAGTAGCCCTGCAAGTGTGGAAAAGGGTTTCTCACTGATCTAAATCAAATGCAGAGCCAGATTAACACCACTGACAACAACTAGGTTATATATGCACAATGACACACCTGTCAGTCACTCTGATCTACACCGTATACATAACAATACATCTCTGTCAATTATATTCCAGTAATGTATTATTAAAATACTTTCTATAGTATACAAAGCAGGAATGAAAATAGTATCATGTGCAAGGGAATAAAACTCTTAAATATTTTAATTAGCTGAATATTATTGTGAATAGTCTCAATCCTAGGAAATTATGGAAATATCCCTTTTTTTTCCTCAGAGCTTTAAGCCTTCCATCTTACTCCTTTGTCAACAGCACTAAAACAGTGAGTGAATACCCAGAAGTAGGTCAGGATTGCTAATATCCAAGGATACCATGTTTCTGTGGTTACCTTAGTGCTCCTTCCCTTTCTCCCCCTCCCTCCCTCTCTGGAACCAAAGCACAGCCCCCACACCGTCACTCCACCCCAGTGCTGCATCACCCACTTCAAAACTGCTGCTCCTGAATTACACCCACGCTACCACACAGAGTGTGCACCACAGCTCCGGGCTACGATCCAAACCTGTGATGCCCGTGGAAAGAGCTGCGAGCTGCAGGGTGCCGAGGCCAGGCGCCACGGTGTGTCTGTCAGGCTGTCTGTCCTCTGCCATGCTGCATCAGCACCTTCCCTGGGTGATGGACAGGAGGCAGTGCGAGAGCTGCCAGGGATCGGTACCCTGGGATCCATGGCCCAGCTGCGCCTGATGGGGTGCTGCATGGGAACAGGCAGACTGGAAATTATGAGGACACCCCATCACTGCACAACACCACCCAGAGCCAAGCAGAGAAATTAAGATTCTTCTGTGTCGCTGCAGCCCTGATGCCCTCACGCGTGACTGAAGGGCATGTTTCTCTTCCAGGCATTCCAGATAGGATGACATAAAGTAGACTGGGGCTGTGGATGTGGAAACAGAGAGGCAAAGCTTAAGGCATAAACACAAAGCAAGTCAAACTGTGGCAGCTGGGTACAAAACGGGCCAGCTCTGCATTTGAAGGCGTGAGAAAGGAGCAAGCAGACTATGCTCGGAAAGACAGATTTGTGAGATGTGACAGCTTTAGCCCTGATTCATCATGGGGTAAATTTGCCAAAAGTGGGGCTAGGCCATGGGGACTTAAAGGGTCTGCACTGATTCATGTTTGGGCAGGCTTTGTACCAGGCTTTTGTTTGACTGGGATGTTCTTTCCCTGTTTTTTGACAGGACTCACGGCATGGTAGAAGTAAGACCAACAGCCTGGCAACTGTGGTTCATTTTCAGCAGTGTTATGAAGTACTGTGTCTGTTTAACTCTCTGGCTCTAAATTTGGGACGTGTTTGCCCTTATTTGTTGTTGACACCAAGGTTCATGACAACCACCTCTTGTCAGACAATTCAGGGAGCACCCTCAGCAATGGGACACACGCTGGGCCAAACAAGCATGTTTGTGGGGTTTGGATTAGAGCTCCTGCTGTGCACACCAGCACAGCCCAGGGGCAGATGTTTTAGGACCATATGACTTGAAGCAACTGAATTACTGAATCCAGTCATGATTGCAGACTTCATGTAGTACTTGTTTAATCCAGAAAAGTCCAGACAGCATCTACTCTACACCAAGCAGTTCCCAGCACTATATCAGCCGCCCTCTGAGAGTGTGCCAAGAACTTTGTGTCAATTTTAACAATTTTAGGTACCTGCTGAGTGCCAGATTTAAAGAACTTTGACAAATTAACACTTCTGTCCAGTTTTCCCTCAACTCATAAAACCTTCATATCTGCCTTACTGTTTTTGTCAGCCCAAAAGAATACCCTTGGAAGTCACTCTTGATTTAAACTAAGGTTGTAAGCATTTTAAATTTTAATTCCAGTTATTCAGCACATGAATGGGCGGATCTCTAGGATTTGGGCTAATTGCTCTGCAAAGGTGTATAGATCCATCAGCTTTCTACCCATAAACTGATAACAAAGGATGTAATCAGATGAAGTGGGTGGAATACAAAGGTTTTAGCTCTTGCGGATACATAAACTGTTAACGGAATTCTAGGCAAAAAACCACCACCAAATTATAACAAAACCTATCAACTTTCAACCAATACCGTCTGCAGAAAATCGTAAAAATTGTGTTTGACTGAACCTTTATAAAAAGACTTTAGTCGTCATGTGACAAACACAGTGGTGAATAAGAATTTCATTCAGAAATAATTACTACTGTTAAAAAGCTAATTATTTCTGGTTTATCTTTTAAATTTTTCTGGTCAGCTTCATCTTACAACTATTGTTTCTTATTATGTTTTTCTCCACTAAATTAAAGAGTTCTTAAATACCTGGTATTTTCTCACTGTGAAGTTACTGAGACCATAATCAGGACACTTCTCAATCTTCTTTTTGATAAGCAAAACAGGTTAAGCATTCCAAGTTTTTTAATATAAAGCATTATATCGAATTATAATCCTATTTTTCTCGAAATCTTTTTGGAACTCTTTTCTGCAACTTCATCATTTTTTCAATATTCTGTTTAAAATGTGGATGCTCAAACATTATCCAGCAGCCCACTTGAAGTATCATCAATGCCATTTGCAAAGGAAAAATCTGCATGTTATTATTCCTCTCTCTACTCATCCAAGAATCTCATTCAGACCTCCTTTTACATTAATGTCTGTTATCTAATGAGTTGCCAAGCCAATTCTTTATGGAGTTTTATCTGTAAATTGTCCAGATACACTGATTTAAATTGATAGCTAAGTGACATACACCATTTGGCATCTCCAGCTCCTGAACGTCCAGTAGTCACTTCAAGGGCTCATTTTTCCATCCATATGCCCATAACATACAGAAATGCAATTGTACACGCCTGTCTGTCTGTCCTCTCTTAGGTCATCCAGTCCATTTTCCTCACCATGCCCCAGAACATTCTGGATCTCTGTTTTCCAAATCTGTACATACAATCTGTAGTGCTAATGCAGCTTTTCAGTTTGCGTGGTTCTGGCATTACACTCAGTCTCTGCAATTCAGCCAAGATTTCCAGAGAGGATGTGATAGGCTGCCCATACACAGAGCGTGGGGTAATCCTCTGAGCCCAGGAGGACACAGCGAGCAGGGAAGGAGGCACCCTTCAGGCAGAGAAACACTGCGAGGGAATTGGACAGAGGGCAAAACCGTGCAGCAGCAGCAGCAGACAAAATGGGCAGGAGATGGGCAGACAGGGAGGATCTGCTGGGCTGGCTGCCTTTTTGAGTAAACTTGTCTTTTTTCCCCACCATCAACCTCTGTTCTTCAGCTTGTCACTGTGTTACCTTTTCCTCCTCCCTCCTTTCCCCTACAATGTCCTTTCTCCTGCTGCCTTTTATTCCCAGTTGACTCATTCTGACTTAGACTCACCCTCCCCTGCCAAAGCTCTTCATGGAAACAGCATTCCTCCTGCTGCTTTCACACCCCTCTTTTGGGTCCTACATGCCAACCCGTTGCCCCTTGTCCTCCTCCTTCAGGAGATTAGAATGTTTCTGGGGCAGGGACTACTTGGAGCCGTGTTCACCCAGTCCCTTGTGCAACCGGGCCCCTGCTCCTGCTAATTTTATTTTAGCTGCTCTCCTAATAAATGTGACTAATCGCAATGGCACTGTGATGTCTAGTAGGAGAGACTGATGAAATAATTGTGTAGTGGGGATGAAACAGCCAGGCTGATGCTGAAGCAGAGCAGGCATTAGCTGTACCAACCTTACATAACATTGCAGGCTGAGTGAGAAGCACCCAGAAGGAACTCACTTCTTATCTCACCCCTTCCTCCCCCTTTATTATGAAAAAGAAAAAAAAAAAACCGAAAAAAAAAAAAGAGAAAAAAAAAAAAAAAAAAAAAAAATAATTTCTGATTCCTTTACTGCTGCCACGTGGCTGGGTGCGGGTCCCTGGGCTCGGTGGGGCAGCAGGGACAGCTGCTGCTCTGCGCCGGCTCAGGACTCACTCCAGCTCTGATCCCACACGGTTTGCTGGGCACAGAGTCAGGTGTCCCTGTTAAAATATGGTGCTCTGCCTTCTGATTCACGATGACTTTTTTCCCATCTTGCAGTGGATGTGAAATATAATTTGAGTTTCAATATATAGCTGGGGGGGCTTTCTTCTCCTGTTAATTAGTTATAAGCTTTGCCTGTATTGATGCTTATGTCACTTTAGATAGCTGATATCTGCTAACCACCTTTATAAAAGATTACGAAAGACCTGTGAAAATGAGAATGGGGAGATGGACGGATGGATGGAGGGATGAGGGATGCCTCTATTACAAGGAGCGAGCACAGAAAGCTTGGATTAGGGTGAACAGCTGGTGCGGATTCAATAATCAACTGCTCTGAAAGAAAAGCCTATTTTTTCTCATCTCATGGCATTAGAGAACAGGATACCAGAGCTGCCAACCTTACAATTGAAATCTGCCCACACAGAATAGCAAATTCCCCTTGGCTTGCATTTAAATGCCCCTGGCTCAATTATAACTCCATACAGTCTTTAATACATGCGGTCTGCATATTATCCTGCAAACAGAGCACTGCACTGCTTCTCTCAGCATGTCTCTGCCTTCATTTTAACACCAAAGGGAGGGACGGGGCGGGGGGAGAGAAAGGAGGACAGAGAGCTTATCGAGTTTACAGCTGCTGCTGAGANATGCGGTCTGCATATTATCCTGCAAACAGAGCACTGCACTGCTTCTCTCAGCATGTCTCTGCCTTCATTTTAACACCAAAGGGAGGGACGGGGCGGGGGGAGAGAAAGGAGGACAGAGAGCTTATCGAGTTTACAGCTGCTGCTGAGAATATTGCTTTGATTTTCACTGCTGGTCAGGATTCGTTTCCACAACAAGCAGCAGGTTGGGGTAGTGAGTGTTGGTTTAGCAGACTGAGGAGCTCATTCTTCGGGACAGCGCTCTGGGAATAACACTCCCCTCCGAGGAGCCAGCTTGCAGCTGGGAGCCGTCCTGGTGAGCTGTGGCGTGAGGAGGGCTTTGACACTTTCAGCTCGCAGTAGCCAGACGGGAACAGTGGAGCCCGCATAGAAGTCTCCATATGAAAAATGAGGAGGCTTGCTGGCTGTTGATTTTCTCAGGTATTTTTGTGATGCTGAAGATGGCAGGGTTACCCAGACTTCCTCTGACAGCAGCAGCAGCAGCAGCTGCCGTGCACTCTTCCTTCCCTTCATGCCAGGCCAGCAGCCAGCCCTGGGAGGACAACATAAAGCCCCTCACTTTGTTCCCACAGCACCTGAGCCCTCTCCTCGGGCTGCACACCTGCCCAGGGGTGCAGCTTCAATCTAGAGAGCCGACAAGCACCTCACCACGATGGTGACAAATGGGACAGCAAGCAGCTGCCGGGTGGGGCCATTTTTCTCTTCATTCTGCCAGATGTGAGTAAGAGGTTAACAGCTCAATACATCACACTTGATGCCACTAGCCAGTCTCTTGTCTTTCCAGAAAAGTAGAGGAAATATACCGGCTTTAATGCTCTCTTTATTTTGAAAGATCGGGATGACAACAGTGACCAGAGCTCCTGTTGTCACATAGTTTCGATCCCTAACAGGATACTGAATATTAAAAGGAGAGAACCCAAAAGCTTGGGCTGCGGGTTTGTAGAAGACCCTATTAATAGCCCCATCATATTCTTATTTATTCAGTGGCCTTTTTTTTTTAAGGGAAAACGCAACTCATCCCTGCTGCCCCAAATGCAAGGAGAACACTGGAAGGGGCTGCATGGAAATGTGTCAGCCTGGGTCCCTCCTGTGCTTCTTGCAGAAAGGAAAGGAAGATATTAATGCAGATGATTTTGTTACATAAATACATGTTGTATCAGGGCCATTTTTAGCGTTTGTGGGGGTGTGAAGAACTTCTTCAAGCTGCGTATCTATTTCATAGGATTCAGCTGAACTGAGGAAAAGGACAGAGAGTTTTAAGGTAAACTATGAAGATACATTTTATTTAAGCCCACACAAATCTGTACAGAGCTCCACATGACAGAAACAATATTTCACTAGCATGTCCCTGGCCTCAGTAGTGCTTTTTAATGTTTTGTAACTCAAAGACCTCTTAATATAATTGGATAAAATTAAGGACAAATTTGTCATCAAATTTCAAATATTGTGTCTGTCATTTGTCTTCAGAGAGTTTCAGCTTCTTTAAATTCCAAAGGGCTGCAATACTTAATTAAAATGAAATTTTAAAATCCAGAAATCTAATTTTTAATTTAATCTCAAAGTAATTTAAACATCAAATAAATAATTATCTTGTCAGGAAGAAGCTCACTTTTGAACAAAAAATGAAATCTGGGGGTAATTTCACCAATCAAGTTCATAAAATACCGAACTTCTCTTGATTTCTGAGCAGTTTTCTATCATCCCTTCCACTTAAGCTCCATGTCCCATTCATCCCTGAGAGGTACACGGGGCTCACTTCACCCTTCCTGATGTGCTGATCCCTACAGAAGGCACAGAGTGAACTGTGGCCGCCAGCAGAGCTGTGCCAGCTGGGGACACCTTACACCCAACCTAAAAATGGGGCCAGGTTTAGTTGTGGGGGCGGGCTCAGGGTGCCTGTGGCTGCTGTGGGCAAAACCAGATTTTGCCCTGCTTCCACACTGGAAGTGTCCAGCTACCAAAGCAGCAAGGAGATCCTCTGAGTGTTTTTAGCTGCAAATGTTTCCAAAAAGCATTTTCTCATATTATCTCAGTGGCCATCTGAGAACATTTTCCTTCTGGAACGCAGTTTTAGGGGACTGTGCTTTACTTACGGGAAGGCATTGCCAAAGGGAAGTTTTCATGGGATCAACTGGTGCTGCATTTTTTGTTTCTCATGCTCCAAAAGGATCTGCTTGTTTTGAAAGTTTCTCTTTTTTTTTTTTTTTTTTTTTAAACAGAAAGAACATAAAAAGCTAACATTTATAAACCATCTGAATTTGGTAATCTGGTTAATTTCCACACAGTGCTTACCCTCCATGTTTCTCAGAGCTCACCATGCAATCCACATGGCAGATCCCACTCTTAGCTACCAGGTGCTCAAAACTACAGGGAAGAGAAAGAGGTTAAGGAGGAGAAAGGTTACCTAAAAAAGTCTAGTTTAATATATTGCAGATCCATGCCAGCCTTGATCCAGAGTATTCTAAAAACATGGTAAAGAATGTCAGTCTCATTTAATAAAATCAGGCAGAGAGATGAGTCCATATTTTGGGCACTTCACCATTTTGGAACACAACTTTTCTGCCACAGCGGTCAAGTTTCTCAAAACAGCATTTTAAATTCATCCTGAATCTGCTGCCACCTGTGAATTACTGCTCTAAGAGAATAAATTAAAGCCACCCTCTGAACTGGTGGTTGTAGTGGAAAAGAAGTCTTGAATTACTTTCACTGTTTACAATAGCTCTTTTTGGTGATATAATGGCAAGGAAGACTCAAACCCACACTGGGCCCCATATTTGCTCCTCAATGCTCCATTCGCTCATTCTGTTGATGATTTTATCTCAGATTTATTTTGAAGACACTGAACTCCAGATGAAAATCCATCCTTGCCTTATGAAAGGAAGCCCTGGAAGGGGAGAAGGGTTTAACATTATTGCTCAGCATTCATCAAAGGGGAGAAGATAAATGCAATATATCACAATGATAAGGATTTCTGGATGACCCCTCAGACTCCAGAGTACAACTTTGGTCACAGTGTAGGAGGAGATTAAGGAATTCAGAAAGACTTCAGAGAGGTCATATTCTGTGGGGAACAATAAAACTGCTAAAATGGTCCTTCACACAGCTGACTACCCAAAGCCATGGTTTTTCTTTCTGGAACAGGAAATAAAAATATTTGGGCATGCATATTGAGCAAAGAGTAAAATTCATTTGCAGTAATAATACATTCAACATGAAAGAAATAAAACAACAGAAGTCTCATCATTAAGAATACTTGAACCTGGTTCAGAATGAGACACACACTGGAAAGAGGCATCCAGTACCAGCTACAAGGACAGCTGAATGGAGAAAATAATACAGAGACAGAAACCTTTTGTTTCCATTAGAAACACAGAGTATTTCCAAAATGATTGTTTACTCTGCTTGCCACACAATAATACCACAAAAGCACATTTTAGTGGGTGCCAGCTGAGACTTAAGAGAAGTTACAAAACCCAAACCTCAAAAAAGAGTCACTGTGGCAAGCAGGTTAAAAATTAACAAGAACTGTATACAATAAAACAAATTAAATCATCCTCTTAGCCTGACACTCTGCATTACAAAAGAAAAGTAGGGAAAATATAGAATGGAAAGAAAATGCAGTTCAATGTCTTCAGTATGTGGCTAGGAAGCAGGAAGAGACCAGCCTGAGATTTTGTGAAGATTTCACTCGATTCAGTACCTGTAGCAGCAGTCCCAGCTCAGACAGAATGCCCCTGGGATAGCTGGGAGCCACCGCTGTGGTACCACCAGTGCACCAGGCACCTCACCGAAGTATCCTTCTGCAGTCACAGAAGTAGTGGGCATTTCTGAAGGGTCAACCAACACAGCTAAAATCTGTATATAACTATCTGTATGTGTACATGCCTATTTTCTTCCACCTAAGGTGCTTAAATTAGGGCCTTTGAAGCTCTTGTGCCCCTCTCTAAGTAAGGAAGAGAAGTAGGATACTTCAGGAGGTGGCTTTGTCTTTGTTTCCAAGGGGCAATTTTTGCTGGTAGCTAAAGCAATGTAATCTTTACCTCCTCTTCTCCCCACCCACATCAGCACAGGGAGGTAGTTGACAGTGGAGAAATGCTGTGAACTGGGTTAAAAGAGAATTCAAAAGCCCCAGCCAGTCAACTAACACACCAGCCAAATAAACCCCACAGAAATGAGAGAAACCTAAACAGTTTAGTGGATGAAATAAGTAGTGACCTGATAATGAGAGCATTTGTTCTCCAGACACATGTTCATCCTCATGGGTTTAAGAATACAGAATCAAATTAAGAATACTGATAAGCACAACATGTACTGAACACATTCCACAAAGCCTTTCCTCAGGGACCATAAAAGTTTGAATGATTGCATGAACAGATTCAAGTGGGAAACACTAAGAACAGGTAAATCCCAAATTCACAGTAAATCTACGAGAAGTGGAATGACCTTTACTCATCTTCCTTCATCTCTCATCCTTACAAGGAGAGAGAGAAAGAAGTTGATTTTGCTGTTATGTTAGCTCTTTTCAATAGATACAGTGGACTGTATTTTGTTCCTGTAAAGCTACTGCCAGCAAAGGTTCTATTTGTACTAATGTGCTGCTTTGTTCACAGCACTGTACAAAAAATTACATTATAAGGACATAGACGGAATATTTATTCAATTGCTGTAATACATTACATTCCTACTCAAGGATATTTCAATGTACTCACACAGGAGTTTAGAATGGAAAGTTTCCTTAGATAAATCCCTTCCTCTCTTTTTTCCTCATGTAACTATATGAGACCAATACCATAAATTACATATACATATATATATATATATAAAACATGTATTATGTTGTTTTGCTAGTGCTGTACATGGTTGTATGCACACATGTCTGCCTGCTCAAACAGGACCTGCAGCCTTGCTGTATTTGTTAAATCTTGCCTAACTCTATTTGATAAGTGCTCCCTTTAAAATCTTTCCTCTATAACATGAAAAGTCAATGCCCTAATTTTAAGTCGCCCTTTGAAAGCGAGCCAGTATTCAGATGGATATTGACTCTGGGCCTGCTGGTTGTTCTACAGCAGTGTTTGGAAGGCTGCTGTTCTAATGAATGTGCTAACATTTGATACACACACTAAGAAAATCAATAGCACTATTTTTAAAAAAGCATGTGGCTTTACTAAGTACACTGTCACTACCCTGTTGTGCAGAATTTACTAGAAACCTCCCTATATGACTAAATTGCTGCATCTGGTTAATTTCTCTACTTGCCTGCCAGAATGCATAATACCAGACTTCAAGGACATCCAAAGTCAGCCTCTGAAGCAGAAAAAAAAATGCCTATTTAACTTTGAAGTGTACGTGGCACTCAGTACCTGAAACTCCCATGCAAGTGTCAGTTTTTCCTCATTTCTGCCCTGCTGTTTGCACATAAGACACCTAGGGGACCCAACAGTTTTCACATCAGAAATTCCTGCTTCTGTGGTTTCTGAATGAATTGAGTAACTATGGGCAGAGAATAAAATGTTTTTATAATCACTGTTGAATAAATTAATCCCTGCTCTTTGGCTCCTTGTCTTCACCAGACAAATGCACTGCAAAATTCTTGAATCTCAGCCTTAAATCTGCTCCAGCCCATCTAAGCCACCCTTTTTTCCAAGCATCTACTGAAAATATCCAGTCTGAGTGAACAGGCTAAAAACCTGTAAGGGAAAGGAATATGTGTAAGAAGCAAACCCAGATGAAATCCAAATGCAGTATATATTCAGGCACTTCTAGTCACACTGACTTAATTCTAGATCTGGAAATGTGTCTTCTCCTTAAGGAGCTGATTCAATGCTGTAGTGTGTAGGCACATACTTGAACCAAGGACTAAATATAACAACAAAAAAGTAAAAAATTAAGGCAAAATAGAAGATCAAACAGGCAAAAATCTAATACTACATTCAACTACATCTTCAGTCTCTGAAAATTATAAAATTTAGTAACGTAAAAATACATGAATCAATCAAAACTAGTTATTTTCATCTTTTGACTCTTCAGTACTAGTTAATTGCCAAAACATGGCACCAACCCACTAGAAGGAATAGAGATTTCTTCCTATGCATTTGTATATGCCTGTAGCAGACATAGCTTAGCTGAGAAAGGAGCCAAGCAGCTTCAGCAGAGGAAAAATTATTTAGACTTTTCATGTGGTCCACATGTGCCAAAGGATGAGCTGGTGACCTTGCTCAAGAGAGCTTTGGCTGGAACTCAGGAAAAAAAAGGGGAGTTTATGACTTAGGTCTTTCCCAACCTAAACGATTCTATGAGACTATGATTTTAAGTGAAAAAAGTTTTTTTTCTCTTCTAGTTTGAGCAAGCAATGATCATGATAGAAAATACATTACTTGTTTTTTCTAAAAATCACTGTATATCATTTCAACACTAGGGCTCCAAAAGAAAACATAATACTGAAAAGTTCATATAGCATATGTTATCCTTCTGAAGTCCTATAAAACTGATACAGAAAAGATAGAATATTCTTAGCAGAGATTCAGAAGATATTCACTAAATGGAATGTTTGGCAATTCAAAGAACATTTTTCCCCACAATCAATAATTAGACAGGGAAACTCATTGTCACAGACTGTTACCCATGTGGAAAATAGAATCAAAGTACAGATTCAAGGGAAGAATAGGCACTTTAACGGGCTAAAAGTACATCATAAGCACAAACTCAAATATAAGTAATGTTCCATGCAGTATCTCACCATGGAGGATTAGGAATTAGATTTTCTTGGTGGTAGAGTACTATTGTTGCCCTTCCATGCTTATCCTTGCTTTTTACTCCTAGATGCTTGGTGGGTGTCCCTGCCAGACAAAATACCAGGCTATCTAGGTCACAGACACCAAGACCTTACAGCAGCTCTACCTCTTCAGAATGTTCCTCTCTCTTTCAAGAAGGGGATAAAAGACAGCACAGGAAATTTTAACAAGTGGTTCTTTCTTCTCTTACAAGAGCACCAGGAGGCTCTGGGCTACGCTGCTCTCCAGGTGCCCACAGCAGCACAGGAGCAGGCATGGGCTGTGAGCAAGCACAGCCCTGCACACAACCTGGAGCAGCCAGCACAGCCAGCAGGCTCAGGCTTCAGCCTTGTGGGCATCTCAAACTGCACCGCTGTGAAAGCCTGGGCTGAAATCTCCTGCCTTGCTCCCAGGAGTAGTGAGCTTAAAGCTGTGATGGCGATGCCCACTGCTGCAGGAGTCAGCTCTGGCATGCTGTGATCCCATCTATCTAAATGTCATTATCCCCACTTTCAAAAGACATCTAGGATAAAACAGGAAATGAACTGAATTACCCAATTTATCTGTATATTAGGTGAGGAATTGATCCCAGTGTTCTTAGGCCCCAATGGACTACTTTAACTCCACATTCTCTCCTACAGAGACACCATAAAATTAGACTAAAGTGGCCTCTATGCATTTATAAATGTCTTACACTGGGAATGCAGAGAAGAAAAAGACTATTCTGCCCTTCGCACATAAGCAGTATTGTGTAAACAGGAAAGAGTGGGAAGGCAATCTCTGCTACAGGCCTTTCTAATGAAACTGTACTTGTGGAACTACAATCCAATAAGGAATAGGCAGGAGAGCACAGGAAACCATCGACAGATCCAGGGCTCATTCTGATCCCCCATTATTCAGACTAAAACAGTAACCGCATGCAAGAAGTCCAGAGGCTGAAAAAGCGCCACACACTGCTGCCATGTGAGCAATGGTCAGTCAAGTGAGGGGAAGCCTGCAGAGGCAGAGCATCCATGAATGGAATGGCAGGATGGAGCTGCAATGAGGTCTGTAGACAAATGTATCTGTAGTTCACTGAGCTTCCACAAATATTTGCTGAATTCTTCCCCACATTCTTCTGTCTCATGTTATTTAATCTGCCTCACTAAATTAAGTCCTTCACTGAAAAGTCAAGCCATTACAGATTGTTCTGTGGTCTGGGCATCACACAGGGGTATCTAGCACACAGATATCAGGGTAACTTCTGGGCAGGTATTCATTGGGTCTAACCTGATGGAATACCAGCTGTTTTTTCTCTTCAGCTGACATGTCTTTCCCCATGTAAGTGATATAAATGCACGCATTTCTGCCCAGATCAGTAGGCAGTATCACTTAGCACCCAGAACATGGGCTCTGCTGACTTTCTGAGCTCCTTCTGCTCCCGAGACAGTTCGTTCAGTCATGATTCATTTTAAGCAGATGATTTCCACTGTACTGGACAATTTCTTCTTTTTTTATTACATGATTCCTCCAACTACAAAGGATATTTTGGCACCATGCAAAATTTCCTTATGTGCATGGATACGTCCTGCAGGTTGTAATGATCCCTCTGGATTTATGATAATCAAGGATGTTCCAGAAAGGGAAGAACTTCATTATTTATAGGCTCAGATTTTTATGAGAAGTACATTACTGCTGATAAGTGTTTCTCTAAGATCTGATTCTTTACCCATTGGTGCAAGAGAACTAATAATACTGGAAGGCATTAATCTGTTTTACTCAAAGTCGTAGTTCTGATTAAAGCACTAAGAAAATTTCCTTCAGGCTCAGTTAAGGCCCTTTGTAGAGTTAAACACCTAATAAACTGTACCTAAAGGAGGCCTATGAGAGAGATGGAGAGAGACTTTTTACAAATGCATGTCATAATAGGACAAGAGGGGATGGTTTTAAAATAAAAAAAGAGAGATTAAGATTAGATGTTAGGAGGAAATTCCTTACAGTGAGGGTAGTGAACTGTAAGCAGACAACTGGCACAGGTTGCCCGGAGAAGCTGTGGATGCCACATCCCTGGAAGTGTTCAAGGCCAGGTTGGATGGGGCTCAGAGTAACCTGGTCTAGTGGCAGGGGGGTTGGAACTAGATGACCTTTAAGGTCCTTTGCAACCCAAACCATTCCATAATTCTGTGGTATGAGGTAAAAGTAACAGCCATACAATGCAATGGGCCCGATGATGGCTTGAGCAGAGGGTTTCTTTGGTCAAAACCAACACAAGTTCAATGTGTGTCTATGTGAGGGAAAAACCAGCAAAACCTGCCCAAAAAGCAATGGCCCATGTTGCAAGAACATCTCCAATGAGTCAGCAGAAAGGTCTATGTCCATACAATACAGGGAGACTGAGGTTGTGAAAATGGCTTGGGTGGTTTTTATTTCTGCCACAATTAGACAAACAAGATTCTGAGGTGATTAGCTGCAAATAATTTTATTTTTTTTTAAGATTAAAGCTCATCAGAAACCTCCAAAGGAAAAAAACAAAAAACCAAAAAATTTAAAGGCTTGGAATATTGACTAGCTCCTCAGAGGGCTGATGGTGACTAAAGGACACCTGGTCACATCCTCCTGACTGTGTTAGAGGTATTTCTAACTGGCAGCCCTTTCCCCTGGCACCTGATGGGGAAACAGCTGCCAGTGTAGGATACCAACCTGTTGTTAGGTCCTGTGGGATTGATGGAGCATAGGCTGCATCAGAGTGGGCAGGACGACAGCACACATCTTGTTCCACAGGCTGATTGTGGAATATAAAATCTACAGGAAAAAAGGAAAGGCCCTGGGTTTGCTGTATGTGAGACGTTTTAATTTGCACAAATGCAAGTGACAGACACTTTGGAAGTTTCCATTTGGTATTCTGCTTTCATCTTAATTAGTATTAAATTATTCTTCCACCCAGAGAAAGCCCACAGAACATTGATCAGGAGAGGGAAACTGCAGTAGTCCTAATAGTCCCCTTCACTCAGCTGTTAATATTGTACTTAAAAGGGTATGTATGTCGTGGCATATCATCTCTAATGATCAGGCTTCACAGAAAGAAGTTAAATTCATTGTTGTGGCAATTAAGGACAGCTACAGCAGTACCACACACAAGGTGAATTAAGCCACTGGATGCCTTAAATCTACTCCCCACAAACTGTGAGCAACACATGGATGCTGGTTCCTCATCAGCCTGAGCCCATCTAACTGCAGGATCCTCAGGCTTGGCTGTTCTCTGGCCAGCTCCTGTGAATTTGGACATTCCCCTTCGGCCTGCTAAAACTGAAGGTGAATATCTTTCTGCCAGTTAGGCAGCAGAAATGCCAGGGCACTGGAGCTGGTTAATGTTGGAGCTGTTTGAGGAAGGAGGCAGAGTCTCATTGCCAGGATGTAAGGAAAAGCATGATCATGGAAACTAGCTGATATAAAGCAGAGGTGCTTGTCAAATTACAGCCTGAACAGTGAAAAGCAACAGTTTCCTTTCTGTGAAATGAAGGTGCTGATGCCAAATGACAGAGCTGTGGCAACTTCTCAGGTGGCTGCCCCTGACCCAAATATCTGCTGCAATAGTGTGATAGAAGAAAAAGTGACTTGGTCTGACTAACATCTAAATCACTTTTGTATTAACTGGCCAGACTTCTTGCAAGACATGCTCACTTTTTACAGAAAAGCATATCATGAAAACAAAGTAATTCTTTTGCAAGCTGCAAAATACAGTCACTACAAGTGGGCACAAGTGCAAATGAAGGAGCCAGTGCCAGGAAGCATTACACCCCCTGCCAAAGAGCCCCTCTTTGTATTTATTACATGCTAAAACAAGTTGCTCTCTGCAAGCTCCATTTCAGAGCCTAGAGGTAGGCACAGGATCAACTGGCATGCTGTGACAGTGCTGGTGGTATGGTGGAGGAATCCTGACACTGTTTTGCCTCAGACCAGCCCTGCCGAGCGTGGGAGGGCTGGATTCCACACATGGTGGGCACTCACAGCTGGTGCCAATGGCAGGTCAAGGTGCAGCTGCCCTGCGGCTCCTGGCACTGGGTCCTGAGGGCATCTCCTTCTTCCCCCCAACAAGCGCTACCTGGTTAGCCTCTCCATTTCCAATTAAACAGAACATTCTGTTTACAATGATGTTCACTACAGCTGTACATGTATTTTGGACCTTTCTGCTCCACAGAAACACGGCAGTCATCTCCTAAATGAATCTAACCTCTTAACAGCCTTCTTGGGTAGACACTGTGTCATCAGCTTTCCCAAGCAGAAATCAAGTGCTTTGCAGTTGAATGCCCTGCTAAGGCATGACCGTGTCTGGGGCATAGAGCAAGGGGAACCAGCCATGCACCAGGAGGGCACGGACTCTGCTGTGTCACCAGGGCCTCCTACAGCCCCTGCTCCTGTGCCCCGAGGGTCAGCCTCACACAGGCTCCGCCTGCAGACTTCAGTAAGCCTACTGGGATGTACCAGAATGGGATTTGCCTTTGCTTTGTTCTACCAAATGGATGTAACTGCAACAGAGAAAATGCACAGAGAGGATTTTCCAGCCTGTCGTCCAAGAAGAAAAGGAACAGGAAAAAAAAGGAGAAAGTAGAGTAACAGAGAGAGTCAAAATGAAAACAAGCTGGGAAGATAGGGTGAAAATATACCTTTGGCCCAGATTCCTCACTATTTCAGCAACTGTATCATGTAAATCTCCTTAAACTCAATCTCAGCCTTGTTTGACTTTTTCTGAACCCTTCTCCTCTCATTAGAAAGTTATTTTGGACTCTCACTCCTCTCATGGCTAGAATCCTTTTAATTTCCAGCCTAATCTTATTCACAGCTATATGTCCACGTCTTCTTGTGGAACTTTAAACCATAGTCTTACCTACAGCTTAAGTAGTTCTCCCTGGATGTTAATATCACTGTTCTGGTTTTATGCTTAGCTTAAGCTGTCTCCATGCCTGACCTGCTGCCAATCACCTGATAACAAATATGTGTACAGATGTGACATTGCCTGGTCAGAAGAGTGTCCCTCTGCCAAACAGCTGAATCACACAAACCCTCTTGCTGCTCTGACTCAGGACCCCAAGAGCTAGAAGACAGGACCTTCCTCTGCAGAAACTTCCTCTGGGTCACATCCATCATACTTTAACAACACAACCACCTCCTTCCTTCCCACTCACCACCTGCCTGGTGCAGAAAAGGGTGTGCAAATGTTGTGCAGGACTGTTTGACAAGACCCAGACTCCCTGGCATGTGCTGTGATGCCTGGGCTGGAGAGATACATACAGCAATTTATCGTCCAGCCACAGACCACCTGGGCTCCATGTGTGTGATGAGTCTCACACGAGGGACACGCCAGCCACCTGTACACATGCAGCAAAGCTGCTGAGTCTGTCTGCAAACTCCAGTGAGTCTTCTGGGGTTTCTGGACATCTTACTCATGATAGAAAAGGAGGGTTTGTCCCACTGAGGTTTTGTCCCTTGGAATATCAGAGATCTTCCTCTTAGACTACCTTTGCTTGTTTACAGAAATAAGTATTTCATAAATAAAAATCAGGAAACATGTAGGAAATAAATAATACTGTTTTAGAAAACCCTACAAATATGCAAATTACCTAATCCTGAGAATCAAGCCATATTAGGGGACCAGAGCAATATATAATTGCTCTGCTGCCTGGATTATCTGATGGAGTAACACTCAGAAGTACTGCTTGCCAACTGCATAGATAAACCTGGTTTATCGCATCCCCAACAAAGTAGATTACGTTTTTGTGGCGCCCTTATCCACATGTTCAATCAACAGGACTGCATTACCTTCCTAGTGACCTTCATATTGTTCTTCCAAATTAAACAGCCATGCATTGGTCTCCAGCTCTAGCTCAGGTAAGGGCTGCAGTGCGTGGTGCGACCTGGGGAGGAGCTTTGTGGTGACATCAAGGTCAGTTATGGCAGAAGAGGGAGGAAAAGCCCGGCAGAGGAGACCTTCACCTTGAACCTGCCATGCGTGACTGGGAAGGCTCATCTGCTCCAAGAGCTTTGTGCTGCTACAAGTGGCATAATGCACCAGAGAGAAAGGGGAAACAAAGAACAGAGTTTCCCCAGTGCTGCTCTAATTAAGCAGTTAATTAGGTGTGAGCTGAGATGGACATGTTGCTGCAGCCTGTGTGTTTGAGGTCCTCATCCTAGTCAGAACAACAGCAAGGGTACAAATTTTGGCTCAGTTGGAATGAAGCTGGAAACTTATTATTTAATCTGGCAAGATTTTCTCCAGCGTTGAAGGACTTTACCAGTTTCACAGGTGATATGAACCTGTGTTATAGCAACCCATCTCATTTGGCATTTCAAACGCTGTCAAGTCTGAGGAACTTCTGTCTTCTGTGCTTTAATCCACCTTTCTTTGGCAGCCTGTGGTTTCCCCAAGACAGACTTAATTTCCTGGACAGGCCCACTCAGAGACCCTTCCTGCTTACCTGAGTCCTGAAAAAATGGCAAAGGAAAAATGTTCTCCATTTTACAATATTTTATCATGTATTAAATAAAGAGGTATCTATTTTAACTAAGCCAAAAATATTTAATGTTTAAGTTTGCAATTATTGATAACTATCTTAAGACAGAAATCCCTAGATATTTTAAAACTCTAACCATATTGTCCCAGCTGTGTTATCCAAAGAGAATATGATACAGCTATGTAAAGCTGCTGTGACTGCTAAGTGTATTCAATTATCTCTGCTAGTTTTGTCCCCCCTCCCACACTCTCCATTCATTTCAGTGTTCACTAAATATTTTAAGCTTGTTAAGTGAGTTCATGCATGCATTACAAATAAGTACTTTGGGGAAAATGTATGGCTATTTTATCCATCTCAATGTATGGGCATGAACGTACCACTAATCTGCACAGAGTTGTGAAACATCATCCCTTTTACTCTCCCCCCTTCAGAAAGAAAAAACAAACCCCAAACTTTGGAAAAAGGGTCACGCAAACACAGGGATTTCTATAGGGAGCCCATGGACAATGTGTGCATTCGCCAGGCGTAGTGGGCTCCCATTGTCTCATCTTTGAGCACATAATAGAGGCTTTGCCAGTGGGGAAGCTAAATGGGGAACAAATGGATGGACAGCAAAGATGATGTCGGCAGAAAGTGCAAGAACCTCCTTCTGCTTCTGTTTCTTTCAAAGGCTTGAACGTGACAGTGCGTATAGTAATTCCTCTCCATTGTGGTGTATGTAACGGTTATACTCATGCTATGCTTGCTAAAGGAACGCTGGCTGTGGTCAGCAGAGAGGCCTGCACACATGGCTTTATCCCACCAGCCCCTTGGACTTCAAACAGTATGGCATCCATGTGTGGGGAGCAAAACACCAACTCTTATGTTAATGAAGATTACAGTAAAGAATGGAGGCATGAAAGCCCAGCTCCTCACCCACTGACAGCGATTGGGGGATTTTCCCTTACAGCAGCAAAGTACCCAACTTTAGCTAAGTTTAGTCAGAACTTTCTTTACCATCCATTTCAGAGGCTTCACAACCGGACTGGAAAATTTACATGGAGATAAACCCTTCAGTCAGGCCTCAAACAAATGTGAAAATGGCTGTTATCTTTGTGTGAAAGCCCCAGAGATGGAACTACGAAAGCACTGCAGATACACACACAAAAAGCAACATAGTTAGAGATTGAGCTGGTACACATGCAGAATTGCAGAGAAGTCAGAGAGTTAATTTATCCCAGCTGATAACCCAGATTGTGAAAATGAATACATCTTTTATTTTTGAGCACTTTTAAGCCACATTATATCAATTTGAAGCAAAAGAATTATTTTCTGTTAAATTCTGTGAGATGACACAAGAAGTCTGAAGGGAGGTGATCAGCTCCCATTCACTTCCAGAAGACTTTTCCCCAAGGATTTGAAGTGGCAATCAGCAGCAATGGCTATTCTTCCATTGCTTCCTCCATCAGTCTCCTCCACAGACTGCAAGTTGTAAGATTTTAAACACTGCTATTGCCATAAGTGAAGAAACAAAAGACATTACTGAAGTATCACTTTTCAGACCATTCATCAGTCCTCAGGATGTTTTTGGTCTGGGGAAAAAAACCCACCTACATTACTTGTTTTCCCCCCTATGTTTTGTTTTCAAAATGCTTGATAACAAGATCTGTTCCAAGATCCATCTCAAGAATTCCTTGAAACCTATAAAAATCATCTTTCTATATTACGGGTTGTGCACTAGTAGGAAGATGGAGTGGTTTTAACCTGTGTATCCTCACCGGCTCCACCCTGGGCTAACAGTGATCTCCTGAGGAGGCTGTGGTGGCCCTGCATAGAGCAGGCTCTTCACCTGTGAAGCCACAGAACTGAAAACTGGTTTCAGCATGGAGAAACCAACAGTCACAGAGGGGCTGGGATATCTCTTTCCTCATTTTAGTTGGTCCCTCCAAGGAAAAAGGCAGCTCATGGAGAAACTGACAGCACTGCCAACTTGCTACCTAATGCGAGCATTAAACCTGTCTTAAACAGAGGAAATGAATACCAAGCACCTCATTTGAATGGCATCTCGTTTGGGAGAAAAGCCAGGAAATATAAAGGTTGGTTTGCTCAGCTCATCACTCACATGACTGTGCCTTTTGTTTTTCAGCCTGATGAGTAGCAAGGATAGAAAATCAGCCCCAGCTCTGAATTTCCTGGCTTTTGTCAGTTGATGTTACACCCATAACATTATTCAAACGGGGGGAGTTTGTGTGTAACAGATAAATGTCGACAAAGCCCTGTCTAATGCCTTTTAGGTTGCTAGGAAACCCGGCTCTGTAGCCACCACAGAGATATCTCTGGCTAGGGGCTTAGATAAGCTCTGACTTGTTTTGATTAGGTGAGCTTTATTGCAGAAAAAACAGCAGCATGCTTGACATCGTGAAAATATGACCTGCTTACAAACCTGGGGCACAAAGATCATTTATTGCTCATGATGGCATCCATGGGAGGACACCTAGAATACTTTCTTAGTCTGCTGGATCACTTCTCCCCAGAAAAAACCACATCTCCTAATTAAGGTTTTCCTTGGTCCCCTAGGACTTGAGGCTGCTGCTGCTAACACCTCTGTGCTAGACCATACTGAGGTGAAAAGTTATTATCAGCCTGGCTTAATTTCACATGTCAGGAGAATGGGGATGTTTGTGGTCCGGTGGGCAGCACAGGTAACTAAGAACTAAACTACCTGCCCTCTGCTCTCAGCTCTGCAATTTAATGATTGTGCTTTGAAAATAAATTGGAGTGAGTTGTGCCTGTTGCAGATATTTATGTAACCCCGTTCATGGAGGGGCTAGAGGGGATGAGCCTCTGTGCTGTTGCTTGTGGTGACCCCAGGTCTGCTCAGGGGTGTTGAGGCTGTTCCCCCTTCTGACCCTGCCTGTCTCAGCCTGCTTATGCTGGTCTGTGCCCTGCCCTTGCCGGTGTCATGCCCAACAGGCATTTGGTGAAATGGTGGAAGCTCGATGCCCTCCTTGTAAGTGGTTTCTGCCCCTCACCTCCTTAGTGATAAGAAGTTTTTGCCTTTTCTACTTTACTGCAATTCAAGAACCTTGCTTCTTGTCTTGTCCATAGCATATATAACGAACAGGTTATTGCTTCCTCTCTGCAGAGCCTTTCATATATTTAAAAACAGTTCTCCTCTCTTCCTCAGTTAACTGTTCTCCAGACAAAACAACCTAAAATTTTTCCATCTTTTTACACAAATCATATTTTCCCTAACCTCTTTAACTCCATTGTATATTGCTTGTGAAAGTAGGGCAGATGTTCTGCAAGCCACAAACTAAACCAGCAATACTGAGGTGAAAGCACCAGTCTGACCACAGGCTCAGTCATGCTGTACCTGTGAGCTATGCAGTTTCTGTCCAGGCTGCTGGCTATGGCTTGGGATCACATCATCTGCTCTTTAATCAGGAAGGCATGAGACAGGCATCTGGAACAGTCAAAACTACATGACAGAGAACCTATGTTCATGCTGAGGTGCAAGTAGAATTCAGGACATTCCATTTGGTCTGAGTTCAGGTTTACACTTTCACATTTAATAAAGTGCACGCTCAGTGATATACTCTTGTGTGACAGACATACATTGTACCAGTCAGAGCTGACAACCAGCTGCGTAACTAAAGAAGTTTAAAAAGACTCTCTCAATTCACACCCAATTACATGAAAAGTTTCATTCACAAAGAATGTGTAATCTGTCCATAATCATAGCATTTTTAAAGAAATTTCTGCTCATCAATCTGTCTCAGGTAAAGCTGTTACAGGAGCTAAAATATGATCCAAATGGTGAAAACAATCAGCCTATTTCCAGCTAATTGGGAAAGGAAGTTTCAGAATAATGTGCTGAGAACTCTGTAGCTGCGGTGTTTCAGCTGAGAGAGCTCAGTACAAACAGGTACTTTCCAAACCATTCAGTATATAGGTTAATATTAACATTAGGCCTTGCACATTTAACTCAACAGGCTAAGAAGCAATGGTCTGGTATGCTCCCCTGCACTCATGATTGAGCCCTGGGTTTGTGCACTGCGTTCAAACACACCAGTACGTCCTGTGACCCTGCTATGAAGGAGACAAAAAAAGCCTGTTTACACCGTCTGTGCAGCTCACACCTGGAGCAAGCCCTGGCTCCCTGGCAGCCTGTATGGCATGGCCCGTGTCCCGCAGGAACACACAAACTGTGACCACACTGCAGTGCTCTGGGAACAAACCCAGCATCTTACCAGCCTCCACTGCTGTCTGCAACTGGAGGTGAGCATCTCCTCGCTCTCCAAACACCGATGTCCAAATGCACTTGCCCCAGGCATGGCAGATGACCACAGCAGCCAAAGAAAGTGACCAAGCCAAAGAAAGGAGTGCAGAAGCTGCAATAAAAACACACTGCTTTCTTCAGCTCTGGCCACGTCTGCTGCCATTGCTTCCTCAGCACACGATATCAGTCCCGCCACAGAAAACCTCACGCATTGGAGTGCTGGCAAGGCCAGCTCACGCTAGGGCTACGGATGGCTACACACAGATGCCTGTTAGAGCCAACCTTGGCCAGATGGTGTTTGTTGCCCCAATTATATTCCTGGCTCATAACTGTCAGCCAAGCTGTGACACAGCAAGTTGTTATATGGAAGTGCTTGCAAGGCCTGGATGTCATTGTTGGCAGACAAGGGGAGGAGGCTGCTGTTGGAAAAGGCTGCTTGTGTGTGTGAACATGTTAGGAGTACCCCAGGCACAGGGTGAGGTGAGTATCTTGTCCTGGCCCCTGAGCTGCCCATCTCTGCTGGAGAATGCCTGCATCACACAGCGTATCTTTCCTAAGCACAGTTGTGCCTAAACACATCTAATCACTCTCATCTCTTCAGTAAGTGTAACTCAGACAAGACAGCTACCAGAGCCAGGGGCAATGCCAGAAGCACTGGCTTCATGCTTGGGGCCCTTCCACTTGTACTGAGCATGGCAAAGAATGTGGAAGGGGTGAAAGAATGGCCCCAGAGAGTCTCATCTATTGCAAGGCTTGTTAAGGTCCTAGACCTCTCAGACCCAGCATGATGCTCAAGTTCCAGGTGACAGTGCAACATGGAGCTTACTGTTATGGCACATCAGTCCCAAACTGGTGAGCATCATCAAGCTGCTCCAGCATCATCACCAGCATCACAGCTTTATATGCACAGCATTTGTTTTGATGAATTTGAAGTCAAAGTACTTACTGCTGCAGGCCAAACCCACAGCATGAACTGACCTCAGTTATGTGGTATGTGGAGATCCTGGAAGTGCTGAATATGAAAGTCCTGAAATACTTTTTGCACCCAAAAAGCTTTTAGCTATTTTACAAGGTTCAGTAAAAATCCCAAGTGGTCAAATAATAAGAGGATTGATGTAGAGTTCCCCAGGTTTTCAGACCAGCTGGGAGGCTGGTGAGCACAGTTGAGTGAGATTTGTGCATATAAATCTAGGGGCCCTGGAGAACATTCTTGGGAGGGGGTAGTGAACGTGTCCTGGTCTGTGTTACATTAGCAGTTTTGGCAACTGCATGCATGCTCTTACAGCTCTGCAGATGACAGCAAAACCTGCATCTCAGTGATACAGTGGGCTCTGCTGTATTTGAAAGGACCAACGTGACCAACTGACTGTGCTCTTTGGCATACATCAACCTCCGAGAAAATGCAAACTCCTCGGATTCACAGACATGCAGAAAATCAGTGTTGCTTGTGTACTCTCAGGTGCGTTGCTGCCACGGCCTCTCCCAAGACTTACCCAAATGAGATGCTAATTGCTTGCTCCCCCACTTTCCCTCCCACTTCCCACTCCGGGGATGGAATTGAGAATTATGTGAAAAATGTAAAAAATCATGGGTTGAAATAGGAACAATTTACTGGAAACAGCAATGAGATAAAAAAAGAACAGCAACAGCAACAATATTAATAACAGAATTGTACAAAAAAAGAGGATCATTTATGTGCAAAATGCTCACTGAGCCCAACCTGATACGACCACAGCCATTGGCACCTCACCCCAGCTGCTCCATTGGCCACACTTGCTCCCAACTGGAAACCACATCCCTTTTTCTCAGAAGTGAGAGTCCTGTTCCCCAGCCCACGATATAAGATGGTATCAAATAACACAATGCTTCAGCCATACCCTCCTGCTGATCTGGGCCAGAACCAGGACAGTTGCCCAGACTCTTTATGAATCACCTCACCCAAATTGCTCAGGCAGCAGAGAGATTTGTTGTCAAGGTCACAGCATGAAGAGAGGATGTCCCATGCCCATTGTTCCGCTCTTCCTGCCCTGAACTGAGTACATGAACATGGCTCAGTAACAGGCCATTAATTCCAAGACCTTCCATTCAGTTTTCACAGCTCTTAAAGGTGGCATCTGACACAGAGTAAATTGCTGAAGTTCAGCCTGAGTCGGTGAAAAGTTCGCCCAATTTAGAAATGGAGTTATCCTCAGGGACACCAGCCAGACCCATTCAAATTTGTGAAAGCATATCTAGTTTGCACACTCTTAGTGTGCCTGCTATTACTTTTGCCACGAGGCTGAAGGTTTTAATGAGATTAATGATCCATGGGTCACTGTGACCAGTGATTGATGAGGTTCTCAGCAAAATCAATTTACTGTTTCTTTCCACCAAGGGTTGCTGCCACCCTTCTGCATCCCAAAATGGGTCACAATTAAGACGATGTAGTTTGATCTGGTTTTCCCTGACCAGACACTTCAATTCAGTGCCTGCAGTTTGTTGAATACGGTTTTCCAATAAGCTCAAGGGAGCCTAATGGCAGCAGCACATTAACCCACCAATGTCAATTTGCAGTATTGGGTATCAGGATATGCAAATGAATTGAATTAGATCTTGTTTTCAAAGGGTATCATAAGGTGTCCCTTGAGCTTTATGTGCTTTTGGGCATAATTTGATACATTAACATTTAATTTCTGCCAGGTGGGGTTCACCTGCCTCTGAGGTAAAGAGCTTACAGTGTCACACAGATCTTGTACCTCCCTCCTTCCTCTGCTAATAAGAAATACAAGATCCGGTTTCTCTCTCCTCTTCCTTCCCCCACTGTTTTCCTCCTACAATGTTTTAAAAATCTGACAGTAATGTGAAAAACAGTGTTGTATGTCTCTGTTTTCACTGAGTGACTCCCAAATTACGTTTGCTACCCTGATGTGCCAGTGCTGTTGGGAACTGAGCAGCAAGGTTGATTTTACTGCTCTCCTTCAAGCCCACACTGCTCTGGGACAGCTGCTTTACCCTGATTCAAATGTAAGAACAACTAAGAGACACTTTTGCTCAAGTCATGGACTTCTGCTGATCCCATCACCTGCTGGAACGGGATTTGGGGATATTAGCCAGCCCAGTGTGAATATTTGCCACGTGTAGGCCCTCAGGACAGTTCATAGCTTTGCAGCTTACCACCCAAGTTGATTAATGAAGTTCCAAGTGACAGGGGACATAACAACTGCCAGTATTTAATATCATAGATTTTAAAGGTCAGTAGGGACCACTAGCCTTCATTATACCAGAAGTCAAATAATTTAATCCAGTAAATCCTGCCTCAAATTCCTATCTTGTGGTCAAGCTGGAGTGTATATTTTCAGGAGCTGGTCCAAACTTAATTTACAGATTTTATTCTAAAGAGGTATCCCACTGATCTCTCTGTGTCCCTGTAACCCTCCTTGCGTGCAGCACTGTGTGAGACACACATCTCCATTTTTACAGTCGAGTTTTGCTTAAAACATGCCTGGTTTTAGTTAGAGCAGCATTATTTGCTGAGGGTTGCCAATGTGCTCTGCCTTGCTTAAGTCATGGTTTTATGATGTAAATTAGACAGATAATACTGTCTGTAAACCATACTGCATGATCAGATGGCAGACTAAGCTTAGTGAGATAGAGATTTCCTTTTTAATTAAAACCGCAACACTTCTGTGTGCTGGATTAACACTGAAAGGGTCACTGGAAAAAGTGAATTAAAGTAGGATTTGAACAATGAGAAAAATTGCTCAAAAATGGCCACTAACAGCGTAATAACTGTGTCACCAATGCCTTCCTTTCAAGGCTACTAAGATTATATTATGTTAACCCTTACTTTTCCTTAAAGATAGTAAAATGTCATCCTCATTTCATTGGTATGAAAATTGGGATGTGGAAGGTTAAAATAGTATTGAAATCATATCTGGTTTCTTTTGTCACAACCTTCATCTTGACAATGAGACTTTGCTTTTGGAAGCACCTGGTAGCCAGGATTCCCACCAGTTCCTGTGGGAGTAAAGAGATTTTTTCAACAGCTGCAGAAATCCAGCCCCAGTAGCCGTTTTTAGGTAAATCATGTTTTTCCTTCAGAAGGTGTGCACTCAGCAGTTAAGCTGCCGTATGAACATGGAGCTTTAATTCTCACAATATCCAGTCCTTCTGGCCAGCTTGTCCCAGAAGACTGTCAGTAAGCAGTGCTGCAACAGATGTCACACTTGCACAGATATATCCTGGCTTTTCAGTGAAAAGAAAATTTCCTTTTCCCTAAACTCTACCAAGCTACAAGTTCTTGATTCAGACTGATGCAAGCCCACCTTCACATAGGCCTGAAGATTAATTTCTCTTTATTACACTATCTTTGCTGTTCAGATGACATCTGCTAACAAAGCTGAGTATAATAGCTGGTTAACTCCAAATCTAAAACTTGCACATGAGTTCTTTTACTAAATACTCTGAAATTAGACATAAGCTGAGTAAGGCAGAGACTGCAGTACTGTATCACTAGGAAACATAAGGAGAAGAAATCTGAGCCTTCCTTGTTTCACCAAAAAAACCCAAAAAACTGAGATACATACCTGAGAAATACAAGGGGAACTAATAAATCCTGAATCAACTGCTCACAAAGAACAAAATTATTATAATTAAATTTCCACATGCATATTTACAGATCAAAAATGCTTAACAATTCTTAAGCAAATACCAGTTTTCTTCCAGAAAAAATTGTCTGTTAAAAACAACAAATCCAGTGTGGTTACAGATATTACAAAACAGAGCAGCTATTTGGTATTAAACCTCAAAATAATCAAATATTTCTGTGCTGGCACAAAAGAAA
>VZTX01008037.1:0-12249 GCA_013400915.1 Pardalotus punctatus
TTCCAGGGATTGGGAATCCCCGATTTAGCACTGCCCTTTATCTGGGAGAGCTGATATGGATGGAGCTTTTCCAGGAATTTCTCCTGCATGGAGAAGGTTGGAGGGGAATTCTTTGCAAGGTCGTCGGATAAGGGGGAATGGCTTTAAGCTGATGGAAGGAATCAGATGGGATCTTGGGAAGGAATTCCCGGCTGTGAGGGTGGGGAGGGACCGGGATGGAATTCCCAGAGAAGCTGTGGCTGCCCCATGGAAAAATCAGGTCCAGGCATGGAAAACCGGATTTGAAACCCCTTCTGCTCCTGGATCTGCGGTTTGGGTGGGATTGGTGGGAATCTGCCATGCTCCATCATGGATCAACTCCCAGCTCCACCTCTCCCAAACATCCGAGACGGGGCAGGAATGTCAGGAATTCAGGGTCGGGAGTGTGGGCAGGCGGTGCTGAGCTGGCCTGTCCCTCATCCCATATCCATGGTGGAGCTGGGAATCAGCCTCGGGAGAGGGCACATTCCTTTGGAAATCCAAACTTCTGAACCCCGGGATGGGACAATCCATGAGGAAAAGGAGGAGACCCGAGGGGCATCCGATGGAAAAAGGTTGAAGGAAAAGAGGGAAAAGTGCTGATGTGAGGGGAAGGAAGAGCTGGCTGGAAGTGGGAAGCATTGAAAGATTCCTGCCCAAGCTGCTCCGCCTCATTCCTGCTTTTCCCACCTTTCCAGAGGGTAAAGGAAGCCGGTGGTTTTGCCTTAATCCCTTGACCGCATCCCGCAAACCACGGCTTTCCCAGAGCAGCCGGATCCGGGATCCTGCTCTGCTGCTCCAGAGGGCGGAACGAGCTCCGGGTTTTTCCCAGCCCTTCCCAGCTCCCTGCTCATCGCTGTCCCTCCCGCATGGATCCGGAGCGGGATTGGGATCATCCCAGCACGGGTACCAGGAGGATCGTCTGACTCCAGCCCCGCTGATCCCGAAATCTTTTTAGGAAAACGTGTTCTGGGAATGTGATGGCCGCCCTTGGACAGGGGACCAGAAGGAATGGATTTTTTTTTTTACTCCGTGGGAAAATCCATCTCTTTCCCTGCCCCTCTCCAACCCAATTCCCTTTTTCAGTTTCCTTTCCTGGCTCTCAACGCTTCAGGCAGGGATTTATTTATTTTTTTTTTTTTTTTAAGCCTTTCCAGGAATTTCTGGGATTTGGAGTTCTGCCTTCGACTCACGGCCTCGGAGCTGTCCTCACACGGATCTTTGCAAACAGCTGGGACGTACCAGAATTCCTTAATGCATCCTGACACGTATTCCCTGGATTTCCTCCCACCAATGAGCGGCGCAGGATGAAAATCTCCATCAAACCGTGAGATTAAATCCCTAAAAAAAGCCCGTTTTGGAGTTTTATTCCTCAGCCCGGCAGCAAAAGAGCCGTGGGATATAAAGCAGAATATTCCCAGTGGGAATGTGCTCGGGAGGAGGATTTGAACAGCCTTTCCCAGATCCCTAAAAATGGGATTCTCTCCGTTTTTCTCTCAGTCCAAGTCAGTACCATGGATGCTGAAGAAGGAAGGATTCCCTGAGGAGTGTTAATTGGAAGTTAATTAAGACAGCAATTCATGGGAAGGGCGGGGAGTCGGCGCCTCCAATTAAGCAGGAAGAATTAATTCCCTATTATTTTGTAGGAATTCTAGCGAATTCCGCTGGTTTCGGTTTGTTGATGTTAATAATTAATGCGTCCCGCCTCAGCTGGCTTTAGAGGCTCAAAATTCCACAAAATCCGGATTATCCATAAAAATCACCAATATTGTGGCTCTTCTTCAGCCCCGCACTTCCAAATCCCCGCGGTTTTCTCCCAAATCCAGCCAATCCAACCTTTTCCTACGCTGCTTGGGAAAGAGTCATTAAAACGCTGATCCCAACATCGTGAAATTCCAGGAATTTCGAGCAAAAATCTCCATATTCCTCCATCTATTGGCCGCAAAAGTGGGGAGAATCCCAGTTTTTGGTGGAACTGGATGATCCTTAAGGATCCTTCCAACCCAAACCAATCCGGGATTCTGGGATTCCCAGGATTTAGGTCCCGCTGATTTCTTGGGTTTGGGTTCCTATGAAAATGTTCCACCAAGGAAATTCCCACTTCATCCTCTGGATCCTCTTCTGTCCCACCAGGACCCTGCGCTCACGGAATCCTTCCCACTCATGGAATCTTTCCCACTCATGGAATCTTTCCCACTCCTGGAATCCTTCCCACTCATGGAATGCTTCTCCCTGGAGAAGCCCTCGTCCTCCTCAAATCCAACATTTCTGGCCCAAAGGGACACACGGAGGTGACTCCAAGCCACCTCAAGGAGCAGAGCCGGGATTTGGGAATCACCCGTGGCCCTCCCACGGTCCTGGAGAAGCCGTTTCACCTCCCTGCTCCAGGTAAAAACCGGGAATATTCCTCAGGAGGCGAAACATCCTCAGAATTCATCTGGGAATTCCGGGTGATCTCGTCTTACGGAACTCCAGACGTTCCCACAGGCTCCTGCACACCTTGGTGACTCCAAGCTCCCTAAGGAATTCCATCTGGGAATGTGGAAAGCAAATCCAGCCTTCCTGCCTCGGTTTCCCGCAGGCCCAGCGAAGCTTCTCCCCTTTCCCTTCCTTATCCCTTTGGATTATCCCGAACTTTTCTGCGCAGGGAGGGGAGGGAAAGATGGATTTGGGAGCAGGGATTTGGGAGCAACGAGCTGGAGAAGCAGGAAATTCTCTTCCCTGGGGTGAGGGGGAGCTCTGCTTGCATCAGGAATGGGAAAAGATCTCCTGCTCCCAAATTCCAGACTTCCTGTTGGAAAATCATCCAAAGGCTTGACTGAAATCCCAGTGCAGCTGTTCCAGGTTATCCTGGGATTGATTCCTTTTTTCCCTTTCTTTCCCCCGCCATTTTCCCGGTTTTTTTTTTTTTTCCTTCCAAAACACCGACTCCTCACCTTCCACCAGCCCTGACCGGGAATCAACACGGGATCACTCCGTGGCCTCAGGCAGCCCAGGAATTCTGGGAGAGAGGCAAAATCTTGGCACTCCTTCCCTGCTGCAGCTTGGAAAGCTGGGACACCACAAATCCTTCGGGTCAGGATAACCCGCTCCTTTCCCTGGAACGTTTGCTGTCCTAGCTGCATCCTAATCCCAGAAATTCCCTTATCCAGAGGCACAGACCGGGAGCAGCCCCTCCCCTTCTTCCCTCTCATCCAGAGAAATTTATCTGGGAGCAAAACTCTCCCTTTCCCACCCTTGGTGCCCCTACAGGGTTTTGGGGGATGCTCCCGAGATATTTCTGCCGGAATGGTCGATCCCACATCCCAGCGGGGATTTGGGATCGACTCCTGCCGGGTCACGTCTGCCGGTGGGATTGGGCCGCAGGGAAACGCATTTTCCACCGGATCAGGGGAGGGAATTTGGGATGAGCTTCTGGAATACCCGATTCCAAGAGGTGCTTCCCAACCTTCCATTGTTAAAAACTTCCAGGCTGCACATTCCCCACAGCCCGAATTCCCTCCCCTCCGATGCACTGCTTTTTGTTGTAATCCTGGGAATACTTAGAATCCCAGAATCCCAGAGTGGATTGGGATGGAAGGCAGTTTGGGAATGATCCCATTCCCACCCCATCCATGGGCAGGGACACCTCCCACTATCCCGGGATGCTCCAAGCCCTGTCCAGCCTGGCCTTGGACAATTCCCGTCTTTCCAGATTCCCGGTCCCCTCAGTCTGACTCCAGCTCTTGGTTTCCATCCCTCTCTTGGAACAACAAATTCCTCCATCTGGTCAATCCCTAAAGGTTTCTTATTTTTGTCTCCTGGTTGGATTTGTTGGAAAACCCCCTGGATCTCTCCCTGAGGGACACAAGGCTGCAGGTGGTGATGCCTTTGCTCCATGAGTCAGCTCTCCCCCGATCCATCAGCCACCCGAAATCCCGGGAACATGGCTGTTCCAGACTATCCATAAACACAGGGAAAGCCAGGCTTAGATCTCCGTGGAAAGCATGGAATAAAGAAGTGGAGTGAGGGAGATTAGGAGGAGGAACAACACATCCTGCTGCTGAATCGTGGAATCATGGAATGGTTTGGGTGGGAAAGGACTTTAAGGATCATCCCATTCCACCCCCCTGCCGTGCCCAGGGACATCTCCCACTATCCCAGGCTGCTCCAAGCCCTGTCCAGCTTTTCCTTGGACACTTCCAGGGATCCAGGGGCAGCCACAGCCTCTCTGGGCACCCTGGGCCAGGGCCTGCCCACCCTCCCAGCCAGGAATTCCTTCCCAATATCCCACCTAACCCTTCCTGTATTCCTTTCCCAGACCTAACTGAGCTTTGGAACCATATTAATAAAAAAATTTTAAAAAAAACCAGTCAAGTCTAAACCACCACAAGCCTTTCTAAAATCCCATTTTGGGAGGATCCAGCTGATCCCTGCGGATCTCCCTGGAACTGGGCACCTCGGGCTGCGTCCGTGCCAGCCCAGATCTGCTAAAAACATCTGGGATTTGTATTCCCGCAGGGATGAGTTATGGCTGGGGAGCCCCTCTGGCTCTGAAACAGCACCCGGAACTCTGGGTTGCCCCATTCCCTCATCCCAGATTATCCCTGGGCTCGGGAGAAGCCCCATCCCCGCCCTGCTGCCGGAGTTTGATCCGGAATGAAATCCCGAGGCAGGGTTTGCTTTCTTGGAGCCGGCGGTGCCGGAGCGCCGGGAATGATTTATCTCCTCCTCAGCCAGACACGTAAACAGGGCCGTGAATCATTCCCTAAAAGTGCCTCTTTTCCCTGGGAGGCCCTAAAGGGAGCCCGGGATGAGCTCACAGGGAGCGGCTCGGACTCGCTCGCCTTCCTCCCGCACCTCGGCATCCTCTCCGCGGGCCCTTCCCAGAACCGCCGTTCCCGATGCCAATCCCGGCTTTTCCCCGTTAATTCCGGCTTTACAAAGCCGACAGCCCGGCTCGGGCAGGGCCAGATGTTCCCGATAAGCCGCAGCCTCCTTAAAAGTGTCGCAACCCGGTTTTCCTTCCAAGGGCTCCGTGCCGGAGCCGGGGCTTTGTGGTGGGGAATCACGGATCACCTGGCTGGAGCTGGGATTTATTTCCGGCTGCCGCCGCTGCTTTCCCTAAAAAAAAGCCATTTATTAATCACCGGGTCCTCCTGCGGATGATGGGGACCCCCCACCTGGAATTCCGTCACATTTTCCAGGGTGAAGGATGTGCCGATGCCTCCGGCGCAGCCAAAATTCCCGGCTATCCGTGACCTTTTCAGCACGGACAAAGGCAGATCCTCATGATTTATGGGAAGAGAAAAAAAAAAAAAAACAAAACAAAACAAACCCCAACAACCCCACACTAAAAATATCTCCCTGTATTTCACCGTCCCAGCTCTCCCCAGCTGAAAGCTTTTCCAGAAATTCCCTCTGGATTCCAAAACAAGGCCAGTGCCCATCCATTACTCGTAAAACGAGTAATGAGTTTTTGTCTGGATGAAAACAGAGTTGATTTTTTTTGGGTTTTTTTTGGGATGAGGTCGGTGCAGGGATTCCGACAAACAGTGCTCACATCCTGCCTTGGAGGCTCCACCTGGGAGTCAACAAGAAACAGAGGGGAAAAAATTCCATTGGAATCACGAGGATGTCGGAGAGCCGTGGCAAGGTGAGGCTGGAGCAGGACTTGTGGGATGCCCCTGGATCCCTGGAAGTGTCCCTGGATAAGGCTTGGAGCAGCCTGGGATAGCGGAATGTTCCCTGCCCATGGGGTTGGGGATGGGATTTAAGGTCCCTTCCGAGTCAAACCAGCCTGGAATTCTGTGACTCTGGCACCAGGGTGACATGGGAATCCTGGGAAAGGAAACCTGAACCAGGCAGGTGCCTCCTGCATTTTTCCTTTGCAGGTGAACCGGGATTTTTGATCCAAAGACAAGAGCAGGGAAACCTGGGAATCAGAGGAGAAAGGAATACGTTTTCCTGGCTCTGGGAATCCCCACGCTCTGCCATCAGGGAATATTCTTCATTGTGATTGTTCCTGACTGGGAATTCTGGGCACATCTGGTAAAGATGCCGCCAGGAGCTCTGGGTTTGTGCTGGAAAAGGCCATTCCCTATTTTTTTTTTTGGGAACAAGAGGCGTTTGAGTTTTCACGGAGCTGGGCCTTCCCAGCCACCCCCAGGCCATCACTCCATGGAGCTGTCCCTCAATCCATTGTGCATTCCCGGAACGAGCTGATCCCAATCATCTCAGGCCTGGCTGAGGCTGGACTGGCTGTCACACATCAAGGAATCCTGGAATGGTTTGGGATGGAAGGGATCTTAGGGATCATCCAGTGCCACCCCAGCCATGGCAGGGACAATTCCCACCATTCCAGGCTGCTCCAAGCCCTGTCCAGCCTGGCCTTGGGCATTCCAGGGATCCAGGGGCAGCCACAGTTTCTCTGGGAATTCCATCCCAGCCCATCCCCACCCTCCCAGCCAGGAATTCCTTCCCAAATCCAACATAAATCCACTCTCCTTCGCCTTAAAACCAAAGGACAAAAGGATATTCCAGCCTCCCATTCCCAGGTCCGATTTGGAGCTCTCCAAACCCGAGCGAGCCCAGGGCTCCGGAAAACCCAACATCCATTGACATCTTCCCATCGTCCTCCCCATCCCGGGGCTGGGAAAAGCAGGGCTGGGTTTTTTCCCAGCCCTCGGCGCTATTTTCCAACCCCCACCGCGGCGGGAACGACGCAAACTCTCCCAGCATCCCCGGCCCCTCCGAGACGCGGCAAAAAAACCTGGAATTCGGGCCGGTGGAAATCGAGCCGCCCCGCTGACGTCAGCCGGGCAAGGATCCCTCGCCGAGAGCCGGCCTGAGAATCCCGCAGCCACAATCCAGGGTTTGTGTCCGGGAATATCCCGCGGATCGGGCTCTCAGCACGTGCGGATATCGCGTTACCGGCGCCCCGGTTAGAAACGCTCGGAGGAGCTTTGGGAATTTCGGGACGCAGCCGGGCCCGTGGCTTTGGGATGAGGAATTTACTCCTGTCTGGGCCTTAAATTTAGCGCAGGCTCCTCTCCATCCCCCAAAAAAATAGATTGGATGCCTCCCGAAAAAGAGATGGGGATCTCATCCGTGAGAAATGGGCTTTGTGCTGGAACAACGGCGGGAATTCTGTCTGGAGCTTTTGTACCTCGGAATAGCTCGGGTCGCTGAGTAAACAATGGATGCAGGGAATTCCAGTTTGTCTCCAGCCTGGACTCTGGATGCTTCCCTGGGTAATAAAACCCAGGGCAAGTTTGAACTTTGAGCTCCCAAGGTTCCTTCCCTCTCCCCTCACTCCTGCGGGATTTTCCACTTTGACCGGCTTTAAAACCCCAGCTAAAATCAGATTTAACCCAAGTTTTCCGAAGCATTCCAAGCTTTTGGAAAGCTAGAGAGGCAAAGGAAAAATCACGGGATTGTCAGGGTTTAAAGGGACCTTGAGAATGATCCATCTCCAACCCCGAGATGCGCACAAGCGCAACACGAGATAAATAAAATTCCTTTAAGGAATTAAATTTTTAAAAGCCGATTCCGGATGGATTAAAGGTTCCTCAGGATTCCGGAGTCAGAGATTGGAAAATAAACACGAATGGAGGAGAGGGAGGGGTGTTACAGCACGTGCATTTACGATGGCGTTTCCTCCACCTCTCCTAAAACGCGGGATTTGGCCCCTTTGGAACCGGGAACGGGGTCGGAAGAGCCCAGCTGAGTTGAGCCAAGCCAGGGCCAGTTTTCCTTGGGAGAATTCCCGGGAAATCGGAGCAATGACATCCCGTGTCACCACCGCGGGACGTGGACCCTGCTCCTGCCTCCCACAGCAGCTTTTCCGGGTGGGTGACGAATCCCGACTGGAAGTAACGAGCATGGAAAGAGACCTTGGAAAAGAGAAGGGGAAAAGTGGCAGCCGGAGGAGGGAGCTCGGGTTTCCCGGGATACAGGAGCTGGCTCAGGATCTCGTTGGGTTCACACCATTCCTGAGGGAAATCCCTCCGCTCTTCACCCCCCCTTGGGCACAAACGGATCCTTCCCGGTGGGAATCGGGATGGAAAACTGAGAGCAGCATTCCCTCCAGGCACGGATCTGGGATTTGATTCAATCCGTGCTTCTCCAGAGGGTTCCCAACCAGGAGATCACGGCTCCTGACGGCCTCAGCCCATCCGGGCGGAATTCCCGAGGATGAGGAGCAGCTCGCTGTGCCGGCAGAAATCCCGAGGCACTCGGGAAGAGTTTCTGGACAATTGGGAATGGCAGGAAAGCGATGTCCTATGGGGCCTGGGGATGTGGGGGGAATTTTGGATCAGGGACATCCGCAGGAGGCGGAGAACTGGGATCCAACGCCTCCAGGATCCAGGCAGGATTTCCAGGTTGGGAACACGACATTCCTCAGTGAAACGGGGTTTGGGCTTCCCTTGAATCCCGAGCCGTGGAGATCCAGGGTTGTGTTTCCTTCCCGAAAAACCACGGCCACAACTCCAGCGGCTCCGATCCCGCTTCCGGAATTGGGAGCGGAGCTTTGTGGCCACCGGGAAAAGCAGGGATGGGCTCTGCTGGATGAGTCTGCCCATCCCAATCCACCATTCCTCTTGGAAAAGCCCGCGCTGGCTGCTGGGAAAAGCTGGATTTTGAGCTAGGCCTGAGGAGTTGTGGCTGCCCCTGGATCCCTGGAATTGTTCAAAGCCAGGCTGGATGGGGCTTGGAGCACCTTGGAGTCCCCAACTGTGGAATGGGATGATCTTTAACGTCCCTTCCATCCCATACAGTTCCGGGATTCTACAAATCCTGACGGATTTCAACCTAAGGGCAGCTGGGAATTTTTTGTCTTTGGGTTTTCTGCTGGAATTTGGGGTCAAAGTCCAGAATTTCTAGAAAAACACAGACTAAACCATCCCCTGCCAGTCCTTCCCCATGGGAATGAGGGAAAACAGCTCCTGTCCCGCCTGGTTTAGGGAGGAATCCTCACGGACATTCCGAAGGCATCCACACGCTTTGGTTTTAGGTTTTTCCACGGCAGGAATAAACCAAAACAACTTCGGGATCCTTTGGATCCCAAATAAACCCATCTGCTCCCTCTGCACCGACCGGCCTGGCCCAAATCCTGCTTTTCCACACCCTTTTCCGGAGGTTTCCGAAGGAAAAGATTCCCAGCGCCATCCCCACGGGTTGTTGAAAATTCTGACACCCCACAGCCTCTCCTGGGGAGCACCAGAGGTTCCAAGAGCTTGGAATGCTGGACCTGGCGGGAATCCGGAGTTTGGAACAAGAGGATTGAGCTGCCCTGCTGGGATTTGGGTTCCTCAGTTCCAGGATAGGACACTGAGTGTCTGGCTGGATTCTGGGAGGATTTCCTGCGGGGCTGGAGGAATTCCAGCCCGGAGCTGATCCCTGGGATTTCAAGGACAAAGCTCTCATGGAGCTGCAGAACCTCAGAGCTTTGTCCGAGGCTTGGTCAGCACAGGGGGCTGGGAGTTATCCCGAAGCCAAAAATCCCAGGCTGAGACAATCATGGAATTGTTTTCTAGGGAAAGAGGGGGAATTGGAGTCTGGGAGCCACAATTCCCATCCCATCCCATCCCATCCCATCCCAGAGCAGCCTCTGGCAGGGTAAGGGATCGTCCAGTCCCTGACGGAGCTGGAGACAGGAATCAGGCGGGAAGGAAATGTTTGGTGGGAGAGGAGAGCGGGAATGAGGAAAACTGGGAGAAAGGAGCAGAGCCATAAAGCTGGGAAAGGGATGGATTAAAAGATCCATGGATCAGGGGAAGTTGAATCCTTTGCAGCTCAGGAGGACATTTAGGAAGCAGAATCCCTCCTCTGACACAGATCCATGGGATGAACGTGAACATTTTCCTGCGCTTTTCCAACTGCAAACTCCCTGGAATAAAACCAGCCCCGCGGCCGGCGCAGCGGAACATTTGGGAATGCAAATCAGGATGAGACGCGGAGCAGGGGAAAAGAATAAAAAAAGGGAGAAGCCAAACAAAACGAGGGAAATTTGGGATCGGGTTTGAAACCACGCCCTGGCTCCTGAGGATCCCAATTCCGGGAAGGCGAAGGATCGATCCCGGCTGCAGCCTGAGCCCCGCGCTTGTCCCGGCTGGAAACAAATGAGCGCTGCCCCTTTTCCATCCCCTGGTTTTACAGGAGTTTGGAATTCGGCTGATGAGGAGTTTCCTTGCCAGCTCTGTCTATCTTGGGCTAATTAGAGGCTCTGCTAATTGCGGGAGAAAACCTATGGAACCACAGCATTCCCGCTCTGCTCATTCCATGTCTCCCTCCCCTGGGTGATCCTGATAATTAAAGGAGAAGGGACTGGGCAGGGAATCGGAATTCCTGGGGAAGAGCCGCAGGGCTGAGCCTGGTGAAGGAAATGCACAACAGGGACAGGAAATCCAGGGATTTGGGAAAGTCCAGGCAAAGTGAGGAACGGCAGGTCTGGATTTCCCCTTGGTGGAGAAGGGATTGGGAAGGAGTTGGATCCTCTGTTCCATCCCTGGAATGTCCAAGGCCAGGTTGGACACTGGGACTTGGAGCAGCCTGGGATAGTGGGAGGTGTCCCTGCCATGGCTGGGGTGGGAATGGGATGGGATGTAAAGCTCCTCCATCCCAAAGCATTCCAGGATTCCGTGATGCCGCTTGGAACATGGCTCCACTCTGGAAACAGGGCACGGGGAGCTCCTGTTACAGAGAGATTGCTGGGAAACACCGGGAGCCTTCCCAAAATTACCAGGGATGGGGGCCTGAAAATGACAGCTGGGGCAGGAGACGGGGAAGGATCATTCCTAACAATTCTATTATTCCTTTTCCTGAGCACTTGGGAATATCCTCTATGGAAAACAGGGCCTGGGGCTGGACGGATTTTCATGGAATTGCAGAATCCAAGAATGGTTTGGGTTGGATGGGACCTTAAAGGTCATCTTGTTCCTGGGATACCTCCCGCTATCCCAGGTTGTTCCAAGTGTCCAACCTGGCCTTGGACACTTCCAAGGATCCAGGGGCAGCCACAGGTTCTCTGGGAATCTTTGCCAGGGCCTCCCCACCCTCATCATAAAAATTCCATCCTCGTGGCCAAACGACATCTCCCGTTTTCCGGTTTGAAACGGCTGCTCCTTGTCCTGTCCCTGCCGGGGGATCCCTCCTGGATCATCTCCAGGATCATTCCCAAGGACCTCCCCAGGCCTGGCTCCCTCCACATTCCCTCAGTCCATCCCAGCATCTGGGATCTGGGGATCCTGGGGGATTTGCTGCCAGTGGTGCCAGGGCTGCTCCTCTGGAGATGCCGGGATGGGAGCGGCTGCCGACCCCACCTCTGCTCCTCTCCCTTTGGAAAAGGGAATTTTCCCGGCTGCAGGAATTTTCCCGGCCGCAGCCAGCCCAGCGGGAAGCTCCGAGACATTTGCTGCCATCTACGGCCAATCCCAAATAGTGCAAAAGCCGGGAGAGACCTGGCTCCGGCTCCAGGCTGCGTTTCCCCGGGAACTGGGATGTTTCCCTGGGAACTGGGATATTCCCCAGTTGGGAATGGGGATGGGGATCCAGGGAGGAGCTCTCTGCAAAACACTTCCCAGGAATCCTTTCCCGTGGAAAACTCCCATCCCAGGATCCACAGGACGCTCAGAGCCCACCAGGAGCGGGTAGGAAGTGCAGGGATGAGGCAGGAGTTTCCCGGGATAATCCGGGATTGGGAATGACGCTGCACAACTGCTCCAGAGCTGCCACACGGACACTCCTGGAAGGCTTTGGAAAACATTCCCGCCCCTTCCTCTTCCTTCTCATTTCCCTTTTCCCTGTTTCTTCAGAGCAGATGCCTGGGAAACTTCCAGTTCTGATGCAGTTTCACCGGCATTTCCCTGGGAATTTTCACGCCCCCATCCTGACCCAGATTCCGGGAGCAAATGCCGTGTGAGCACCGGGATTTGGGATGTGAGCACCAAGGATTGGGATGTGAACAGCGGGGATTTGGGATACAAGAACCAGGGATTTGGGATGTGAGCACCGGAATTTGGGATGCGAACACCGGGGATTCGGGATGTGAGCACCGGGGATTCGGGATGCGAACACCGGGGATTTGGGATGTGAACACCGGGGATTTGGGATGAGAGCACCGGGGATTTGGGATGTGAGCTCCGGGGAATTGGGATGAGAACACCGGGGATTTGGGATGTGAGCACCGGGGATTCGGGATGCGAACACCGGGGATTCNGGAACAGCCGGGATTCGGGATGTGAACACCGG
>VZTX01008038.1:0-45003 GCA_013400915.1 Pardalotus punctatus
CCTGACCCCACATCCCCCCTGCCCCTCGGCTTTCCCAGGAAAGCCCTCAAGAGCATCCTCCCGAGCCGTGAGGAGCTGGCAGCGCTCCCTCGGCCCTCCACGAAAGCACTTGTTAATTCTCTATTCTCCCTTAATTACACGAAAGCAATGACCGTTCCATCATCACTTTACAACGCCTCAGTTTAAATCCACTATTAAGGCAGGAGTGTTGTGGCTCAGACACTTTAATTAACATGAATGATCTCACCTTTGTCCACAGCATCTTTTTACGTGTTATTATATCGGGTAATTGTTAAACTATTCACTGGTTTGGAGAGGGCTATGCTTTCATTAAAATGTCTTGCTTTTTTCTGACCCGGCAGATTACCCACATTTTTACACTTAGAATTTTCAGGTGATTTGAGTTAAATCAATCTGCAAGAAACCAGATGAATTATTTAAAGCACTAGTGGTCTCAAACTAGGAAATGGGATTTGGTCAATGCTTCTCCAAATTTTAGAAGTTTCAAGGTGCTCCCAGAGCTGGCTGGGAAATCAACTCCCTATTGACCAAAGCTATCAAAAGAATGAACTGAACAGTTTAAATTCATTTGAAAACTCCCCACACTTGTGAGAGAAAAAAAAAAAGGCATTCATTAATTTTTAACATACCCTTTCTTGTTTCCTCTCTCACCAGAAAAAAAAGGTTTGGGAGAGAAACCAGGGGTTCTTCCCTCAGGAAACAAAAGCCCTTCCAACTTCTTTTGGCTTTTCAGAAATGCTGTTCATGGGGTTTTTTTACATGAAATTACATTGAAAATGTGGAACGATTAAATAAACGCAGTCCAAACCCCCAGCTGATATGTCCTTTCAGGGCACACTCTGATGTGGATGAAACTAGCTTATGACCAATTCTGACCACTTGAAAATGTCTGTTCTCTAAAGTCAGGGAAAATTGAAATAATTTCTGTGCAAACAATTAGGACTGGCTAAAGCATCTTGCCTGCACCCCCTGTCAGCCCTGAAGGTGGGCAGTGATTCTGCTTCTCTGCTAAAACATGGCCCAGGGGGCTGCAGGAGGCTTGGTCCCTCCCAAGGGCATCTCCAACTTCCACCTCCAGCATCTGGAGAAGGATCAGGTGAGAGCGAGACAGGGATGCAGGCACAGGATGCCTTTCACCTCAGCTCTTCAAGGACCAGAGCACTGGGTAAACCCTGAAATTTGGTCTGAACACCTGAACCTTCCTTTCCTCCTCTTCCTCACCCAGAGCTGCTTCTAGAAGCAGCAGCAAAGCGGAGTTAGGACAGACAGGGGAGATAATCCCACTGGCACCGGCTTTCCCCGTCAGCAGCAGGAGCAGCTCCTGTCCCCAGCCCGTGGCAAGCACGGCGATCATCGGAACAGGAGCACGTGGGGCCCGCATGGCCTTGCCCAGCTCACCTGGGACACGCACCTGCCCGTGGGCACTGCAGCTCAGCCCGGCCACCAGTCCTGGCGTCAGCCTTTCTTCAGAAGGAGCCTTGCATTTTATCATCCCATCTCTCCAGCCTGGAATCCGTTTGCTCCGGTCTGCCGGACTGCGGTGGGACCCTGGATCTTGTTTGTGTGTGGAGGTGTGGCCGGACCCTGGTGCCACCCCTGCCGGACTGCACGGCACCCCGTGGGTGAGGATCGGCCCTGGCTCCCAGCGGGATCTGCAGCTCCCCAGCCGTGAGTTGTGGTGCCCCGGAGGGTGGTGAAGGTGGAGCTGAGTGCGAGCCACACATGACACGGGCATCAGCCTGGGAGAAAGGGCTAGAGAGCACCCTGCATTAGGGGACCCTGCATTAGGGGACCCTGCATTAGGGGACTGGCTTCATTTTGTCACGTGTGTGACCACTGCGGTGTGCGCCTGGGGCAGGGCTGGGGCAGGGCTGGTGCTGTGTCACCCACAGCATTGGAGAGAGGCATCTGAGCCGTGGTGTGCTGGTTTTACTTGGCCCAGTTTTTCTAGTGGGTACGGAGGGGCACCGTGCTGGGTGTCAGGGCTGTTGAAGTGCACTCCCAGAAGAGCCTCTGGCACTGCTGGGCTGAGGGCCACGTCTGTGGCTCCCAAACCCACCCTCCAGGAGAGAGAATGGGGAGCAGCTCTGACCTGCAGCCCTGTGGATGTGCCACCTGGGGACAGGGCGGGGAGGCTCCTTTGAGGGCAGGGGCAGCTTGGTGTGGCAGTGATGGGAGTCATGGTTAACTGGGTTAATTATATTCCTGTTGCTAGGAACACGGTGAATTATGTTAATAGCAGCATCTGGGGAAATTACATCTTCATTAATTGGTCCTGATTGCTGTTTGGCAGATGCGAGATGTTTCTGACTTTAACATGCAGGACAAAATTTATTGTAATCAGTGCATGCAGTAAATGCACAAATGCTGTTACCATGCCTTGCTAATTGACTCTCTGAGGGGGAACGGATGGCAAAGACCTGCACGGCCGTCTCATCCTTGCTCTCCTACCCCAGCCAGGACAGGCTTCTCTGCTACTGATCCCTGCTCTAGTGCTTCTTCTGACAGAGGTTTGAACATTGTTTTGAGTTAATAATGGTAATAATACGGTTGGCAGACACAGGAAAGTGGTCGTGGGGCTGAGGATGTTTGTGTTGATGTGTGGTGCCTTCGAGTTTGCCTTGTTTTCTGTGGCCTTGGTCTGCCCCAAAGGCTCCTCCTCATGGATGCACATCGGGTCTGTTCACTTGCTTGGAGTCGGATGTGTCGGTGACTGGGAGACCTTTGATCCCAGCGGGTCCCCAGCAGGAAGGAGAGGAGGCTCACCCAGGCCAGGCTGTCAGCAGGGCAGCACCCCTGGGTGGGAGATGGGGCTGTGGGTGTGTGAAGAGCTGCCAGTCGTGGCCAAAGCAGGGGGGATCCACGTGCATGCTGTGGCATCGATCTTTGTGATGCCTCAGCTTTCAGTCAAGGGAGCGGCAGCAAACTAGGGATAAACCACGTTGCAATGAGCTATCACACTGCGGTAGAAAGCTTTATTCTTTGCCATGGCAGAGCTCCTAATCCCTTTGGATAAACCCCCAAAGCTCCAAGCAAATGCAGAGGTAATGCATTTGTTCCCTGGGGAAACATGGGCTGGAACTCAGGCGAGGCACCGAGTCCCTCGTAAGTTATGAGGCTGCTCGTCTGGGGACAGCAATAAGTTGTGTTATGGCCTTGCTTGTTCTGCCTTCTTTTTACACGACACCATTTTTCATTTTAATAGTGGGTTTCCAGCCAGCCTTGTTAGGGCTGCTGCTAATTGGGCTGGATTCATGTGTCCCACCAGGGCACTGGACAAGGCTGGCACTGCTCAGAAGGGAAGGGTTTTACTGCCTGGTGCTTTGAATGGGCACAGCCCAGGCTTTGGGGAGCAGGAGGAGGGGACATGACAGGGTGAGAGAGGAATTCAGGAACAACTTTAACTCTCTGCCTGCCCTTGAAGCTCATAGGTATCCTCCCTGAGGCAGTGATGGGGCAGAAAGTGGCTCCACGTGAGTCAAATATCCCCCACGGAGATGGAAAACCTTTGCAATCAACCTTTCTGATCTGGAAAGATGCGGGGCCACCTCTTTTGATGTGAAATTTGATTTAAAAGTTCTTCAGTGCTGAAAGTATCAGATGCACAAAGTGGTTTTCATAGGTCTTTAGAAGGAATGAGAACTCATTGCTGAGACGATTCCACCAGAGATTTGGAAGCAGCAAAATTTGTGCTCTCAAGACCTAGAGCTAGGTTTTACTGAGGATCTGTAACAGGTCATGGCCATGTCTTTTCCATCACACTGCCCCTGCAAATAAATGCAAGGACCAGGACAGCTGTGATGCCTGTGAGACCTGGCTGCAAAGCAATGCTTCTGGCTTGTGGGACGTGCTTCTACTCGCTCCAGGGCTCCCCAGGTCCCTCAGCACAGGGGGACTGGGAGGTCAGAGAGCTCCAAGGTTTCTGTTTGTGTTCTCTGAGCCTCTGGGACACTCACAAAAATCCTCTCCCCACACCTGTCCTCCCTGGAGCCCTGGGTGCTGTGATCCTGCCAACCTGGCTGTTCCAAGATGACCAGAACTTGCAGCTCCCAGTCACCCTAGTAATTAGATGGAGAAATTAATGCTTAGTGGGAGCATCCACTTGGGAGGTCTCCAGAAGCACAGCTCTGAAATGTGTGCATCTCTTTAGTCAGAGACGCTGTCATCCCACCGCCCCTTCTGCCAGTGTGCCAAATGTGTCCCCATCTTGCTGAGGGTCAGATCTCCTTGTCTGGAGGACAGAAGGACATGGTGCAGGTTATCTAGGATCCTTTTCCTCCCCCATCTGGATGAACCAGATGGTAAAACCAGGCCACTTGTTTGCAAAGGTCTTTCCCCACCAGCCATCATTGTAATAACACTGGAAATGTCAGGAAACTCCCATGAGAGGAAGTCTGCTCATGCCAAACACCTAAACAGCTCATATTTGTAGCTGAGAAACACAGCAAGGAAATTACTGGTTGGCAAACAGACTGAATTGTAGCACTGCTTTTATTTTAAAGGGCAATTAGCACTGTGGAAGGATTCTCTCTGCCTCTTCAATATGCCACATTTGTTAGTTAAAAGCTCAATTTATGGTTAACATTATATGATAACATATGTCACAGCTCTGCAGTTGAGCTGCTCTGTGGCATTGAGAAAATTATGCCAGAGCAGAAGTCCTGAGGGAGGGAAATGGGGGCAGTAGTGCTGTGAAATCAAATGGCACCCACCAAAATGTAGTGGGGAGGTTTTCAGGGGACTACCGGAACTCTGGAAGATGTAACTACTTGAGGTTTTCCCTTCCTGCTCAGTTGAGAGATGAGACTGTTAAACCTGGCTGTGGTTTTAGTGGGGGTGGTGCTCGGGGCCAGCAACGTCAGACAGTCCAGGAGAGATAAACCAGGTTGGCCCATGAACCACTCTGTAAATCTGGTACTGGGGCAGGGGCAGGAACACAGAGTCTCCACCAGGCAAGTGGAACAGTCTGGATGTGTGTGGGAAGATGAATGTACTGGTCCAGCCTGCTGCTTGGACTGGCCCTGGGCTGGAGCAGGGCTTTAACTTCAACACCAGACACTGCAGTGTCCATCTCTTCCTGCCACTCATCTAAAGCAGAGATGACAAGCATGTCACCACTGTGACCACCCTAGTGATGGCTCCAGGCTGCCATGCCCACTGCTGACAGTGAGTGGGAAATACTCTTTCCTAGGGGAGAAAGTTTTCTATTAGTAGTTGCAGGGGGTTAGCAATGGGTTCCTGCTCTTCTTGGAGACAGGCTGTCACCAGAGAGATCAGAAATAATTTATTTTTAATGCTATGAATATGTAGAAACTTGTCTGAGCTTCTGCACGCAGTGGCCATGAATTTAGAAACGGCGTCAGGAATCGTGGCATTCGGCATCCTGCAAATCGGGTCAGAGCTATAAATTTCTCTTAGTGGTGCACAAGCCATTTGCCATACGTGACTTTCTGAATTTGTGGTCATTTCTCTCTCTGCCCCTGTGTGCAGAGTGTATGACTGAGATTTTATATTGCACCTCTGAGACACAAAGTCCTTCTGGTGCTTTTGCCTTGCATCCTAAACAGCCTCACTCGCTCTTCTCCCTGTCCCCCCGGCTAATGCCTTCTGGCCACAGCCTGGCCCTTAAATCATGGGCTGCACCTGGACAGGCATAAACTGCCACTGTCCCCAGACAGAGAGGGTTTGATTGGAGTGGTGAGGATGTGACTCTGAACACAGCTCAGCCTTGGAAGAACAGCTGCTCCTACACTGAGCCCGGGATGGGTCCTCTGGCACAGGCACCGAAGGTGATCAGGGCAAGTCCTATAGAGACCCCTGACACGTTCAGTGACCCTTGCCAAGGACAGCCATTCCCAATACAAAGGGAGGGAATGTTCAGCATGGATATCGTGGGGATATGTTAAGATGAAGTGTGTGTTGGGAGGAAAGCTTAAGCTAAGCCAATTCACACTGTGGGGACTGGAAGATGGTGCTGCCATCCTCCTCCTCCTCCCCCCCTTTATTGCCTGTGCTTCTCCTCCCCCACCCCATCTCTCCCAGACATATAAGCTTTTTTACTGCAAGACTGTTTTTGCTCAGTGAATTAAAATGAAGCATTTGCAACCCCTCCTCCACAGTGCAACTGCTCCCAGCAGCAGTGCTCCCAGCTGGTCCCAGCCCCTCTGGTCAGCCTAGGAAAGGCAAGCCCAGCAGCAGGACACAAGCAGGCTCTTGATAAACCCTGCTCTGCTGAGATGTGCCCATGCCTCAAAAGAGGTCTGTCCTGTTCCACAGACCTGCTCCCTGTGAGCCTGGTGAATCACCAAAGGCAGAAGAGGCAACCAAGATGTTTCCTAACTGATTTTTGAATCCTTTTGTCACAGTAGTGCCAACACACAAACAGGAACTGTATCAACAGGATTGTTTATTAAATGCTGGTCTGGTTGCAATGGTGCAACCCCACTGAGGCCCTTTGGTGTGGAAACGTGAAACAAAACCGGTGGATTTCCTCTCATGTTGCTGAGAATTGTATCTGGCCTGCAGGTTGCCCCTGAGGATCACACACAGGTGTTATCAGGGTCTGAGCCCAATTACAAAGGCAGAGCAGGACACTGGAAACTGCACATTTCTGGGTAGAAGCTCATGTGACCTTTGCCTCCAACTCACAGGCACTCTTCAAAGCCAGGGTCTCCAGCAAACTACCCATACAGCTCTGTTTCCATCAGGATAAGGTTTCTGTGCTTGTTAAACGTGAACCTTTGCGCTTTTTCAACTTAATCCTCTTCCAAGTGTATTAGGTTTTGGGAGAGATTTTTGAAATGGCAAGGTTTCCTGAATTTCTGATCTATTGATGCATATCTAGAGTCCTTACCATAATTCATCAGGGCCCTGCCAATATGCAATCTGAATAAAAGCAGAGAGAAGGCACCTTTGCTATCAGGATTTTTCAGCTATAAATTGGTGGAAGTTGATCTTTGTGAAAACAGCACTAGCTTCGTGCATTTAGCAGGGAACACACATCAAGCAAAGAAATACCAGCTGGAGAGCTGGTGGTGCAGGGTTATGGATATGGGAACAGGCTGATGACAGAAACTGGTTTGTTGGTCTCTTTCTAGCAGACACGAGCAAAGAGAAACTTTGAAAGCAAAGGTTTCACAGGAGCTGTCCCTGAAGCTGTCTCTTGAAACTGTGGTTAAGGAAAATGCCTTTCTGCTGCCAACACAAACAGAAACCAGAGGAGGTGAGAACATTCCAGAAGATGCCAGCAGCTTTCTTCCCAGGTTTTGTTCAAGCCTCCATGTACAGCTTCAGTGTTAACTCACCTTCTTGCCTATATTTCATGTTCCATAACTTCAATGAAAGAAAAACCCAACCTTCAAAAACAAATCCAAGGACTATTATACTTTGAAGAAAGGATTACAGCAACCACTTACAACCAAAAGAAAAAAAAATACATTTTGATTGTTGGGGTAAAGAGAAGGACAGAGGTGAGAAGTCATAGCTGCTTTGCTTTGTTCCTTAGAGATGGGGAACTGTGCACATCTGGCTTTAAATAAATAATAACAGCAACTTCCCAGTGGCTCTTAATCTCCCAGCTTCAAGAGTTTCTGAACTAGCTAAAGGCTACTTTCTTGCTTAGGGCTTTTGTCTCATTCCAACCTAGAGCTTTGTGATAAAACTGAAGTTATTTTGTGAGAGGAAGGAAATGCATTAGCAAATGCATTGTCTCTTGGCTGAGGTTTAGGTTTATTTGGATTTATTATTTCTAATGTAATCAACTGATTGCTTATTGACCATTTTACTTTAAATGTGGTCAAGGACTGCAGTGTACAGTCAGTCCATCTATCTGCTCCCGCTCTTGGTCCCCCTCTGCTATGTGCCCATGTCCCAGCACTCCCTCTGTTGTCTGTCATCAAGCCATACTTGTTTCCCAGCTCAGAGCTGTAGGACACTGTGAAGATCCCACCCACACAGCACAGTGGCAGTGTGACTGTGTGTGCTCTCTCTTGCTTGTGTCATGGAGCAGCTCCCTGACTAAACACACCTTTCTCTTCCCAGCATCACTAATCAGCTATTCGTCTTTCAGCTCAACTTCAACCTGCACTTACATTATCTGTGTCTATCTGTACCTAAAAATTATTTGAAATTGAACATTCAGTTATTACAGATCTTAAATATGCAGAACATGGCTGCTGTTTGATTTTTGTTTCAGAAATGGTAAAGCACTCCAGCATCACACTCTTGCTCTCTCCAAGAGCAGCTGAGCCACTAAACTGACGACACGTGGATTAACCAGGCAGTCTAACAAGTCATTGGTAGAAAGGGCTGTTTGTGAGGTGCATGGACTGCAGTCCGAATCCGTTTGATGGGCAGCTGTCTCACGGTCATTACTCGTTAGCCATCTCTGCCATTTGCATTGTAATTTTCCAAAATGTTCTCCTTCATTTTCATGGAGAAGATCTCTACCGTCACTTTCAACTGCACCTGCACCCATCACACTTGTTTTGTGAGACTGTGGTAAAACCTGAATAAGATGAGGCCCAAAAGGTATTTTCTGCAGCTCTTGTGCTTTGGGTGTTGGAAAGTCACACTCCTGGGTTAGTAATGTGCAGCCCTCCGGTTCACAGCCAACTTCCCTTCTCTTCCTCTTGCATGAGGCGTTTGTCCTTTGCTCTGCACCAGTGCTGCTGGAACGTGCCTGCCCTGACACACTTGTCTCCTGGCACTTGAGGTATGCAGACACTGCTTTATTCAGGTACTGAAGATTGATTTCATGGGATGTTGCTTCAGCCTAAGAAAACACCCAGAATACACTCAGTTAAAAGGAGACATGTTTCAATTCAGCCTTGCACGATTATCTTCCATGAATTACTTTTGCTACATGAAAGGATGGAATTTAAAATCCTTTTTCTCAAAGCAGCAGAAAGACTCAGGGGGAGCTAAGCAAAATGTCAGTAATTCTTTGTTATTGCTGCTATAATGGGAGCAGTAGAGGGCTTACCTCTGTGGGATTTAGCCAGAGATCTCCATCACTGGGATTTTCTGCTGATTTTATGGCGCATACCAGCATTCGAGTTATTGCCTCTTCTACACGGGCTTCATGATCTGCATCCTGCCTCAAGAGAAGAGAAGGTTTTAGGAGATAGATTAGCACCTGGGTCTCTGCAGAAAGCTGAAAGATCTTAGGAAGAACATGGATGGCCTTAGCTGGAAAGCCACACTCATGTACGTGAAGTCAGTGAAAGGTTTCAGACTTTCTTCCTGCGTACAGCCCCCACATGGGTGACAGCACAGGCTCTGGTGTTACTGCTCACCCAAATAAGAATCTGCAAAAAAAAAATATATATATGTGTATATAATCTTTTCCCTTATTAGTATTTTGTTAATTGAATCTGGTGCTTGAAAGTACAATGCAATATTAGCATTTAATTAATGTATGCATTTAAACACCTCTTTAGGACTAGAAGAGCCATAGAAGTACATAGCACATTTTTGTATCTAGATATTATATCTAATTTAAGTAATTAAAACACACAGGATGTTATAGCAAGGCAGCAGCTATCTAGGGGCTACACAGGCACAAAAGTGAGTCTTAAGGAAATTTAGGAAATATTTTATCACATAACAGCAGCTGACAAACTGCTGTACTTTCGAGCATTAGCAAAAGGAAAAGCATGTTTCCTCTGAAAGATCTCCTGCAAAACTAAAAACTAACTTAATAACAGGCTTTTTGTTTCAGGCCTTCATTTCCTGCATCATCCCCCTTGGGCAGCTGGATACTAGCTAGATTAGGACAGCAGAACAAAACTTTATAGGATCTTTCTTAGCTTTCTTTCCTGTTTGAGTTTCTTGTCTATGGAAGGGAAGGGTACGTGGAAGGAATGGTAGACTCTCCAAACAGGATGTGTGGCTGGGTTATCTCAATGACAAATGCCTAGAAGTGGATACATAGTTTGCTTTAATTGAGATGCTTAGATGTATTAGTTTTGGAGGAAAGATGCAACCCTGTCAACCCACAGCCCTGATCAGTCTATCTATGGCTCTAGGGAACCTGTCAAGCAAACCACACATCTGGCTAGTATGAGTGCTGAAGGCAGCAATTTGTCCTGGAACACTATGCAGAATTTGGGATAGAAGCAGGGGGAAGTGCTCTTGGCATTTTGTGGCTTTGGATGCTTGGCTTTTTAATGGCCTTGTATAAAAAGCCACCAAAATACAGAGTATGGTATCTACATGTGGAAATTATTTAAGGTGTTGCATTCTTGGTATTCATCCTAGCCTGCTGAATAACAGGGCTGAACTGATTGCATGACAGTATGTTAGAAAGCAAGGAATACTTTTGGGTAGCTGAAAACAAATTAAATTTCTACTCTAAACTCTTGCCAATATAATTAATGGTTTCACTGGGACTGTAATTGTTGGTGTGATTCACATCTGTCAATATGAAAGCAGCTGGTAACAGCTGCGAGCAAGAACTGCTTGGTTTGGTAATGGAAATGTTCTCAGAATTATCTTTTAGAATCCATGTCAGGATTTATTTTTATAGATGACTTGCCCAATACCTAACAAACAGTGCTGCATCATCAGCTGCAGGGATAATTTCTGTAAGGAACTTTCACCTGGGCTGCAATAGCCACATTTGCTAACCAGTTTAGCTTCACTGTTTTTTTTCCCCTGCAACACACAGGAACAGCCAGAAATGCTATAGCTCAGGCCCCACCCCAGCACCTGGGAGCTGCCAGCCAAGCTGATCCCATCACACCCCGCTCCTCCAGAGGGGGACAACGTGTGAGGCACAGCTGAGGGTCCAAGTGTGTGTGGTGACATCAGGGTCTTCCCAAGCCCAGGGCACACAGCCAGCTCCTCTGAATTACCTCAAAGGCTCACATTTAAGGCAGGCTTAAATGGCAGCACCACAATATAGCTGGTGCTTTCTCTGGCACTGCAAACAGCCTGACTGCACTGAGGGCTATGTAAGAGCTTGGTTTGGGCTGTGGGCCTGCTGTCCCTGCTAAATCCATGTTTCATCTGGAAAATTTCTCCACGAGGGAAACACCCAAGTGAGTTCCTCTGCTCTGCAAATGCTTGGTTTGATGTTGGTATGAGAAATGGGTTGTGTGGTCTTGGAACAGCAGCTGAACACATGTGTTCTTTCCCCTGCAGGTTTCCAGTCTAATATCGGTTTTAGAAGTAGGAAAAAAATAAAAAGGCAATGAGTATTTTAGTGAGGCAGCTTTCACAGGCCATTTCAAAAGGCCTTTTTTTTTTAATATTAAGCCAGGATTAATAATAAAGTAATGTAAATCAGAAAACCTTCTGGAGTATTCAGATGACCTAGTGGAAGATGTCCCTGCTCATGGCAGGGGGGGTTGGAATAGACAACCTTTAAAAGTCCCTTCCAAACCAAACTATTCCATGATTCTATGATATCCCTGGAACCATCCCATATATACTGGTTAACAGGAACAAGAAAAAGCCCAGGGGAAAGAAAATTAATTAAATACTTGAGGAAATCCAACTTCAGGCAAATCAAAACTATCACACAGGAATGAAAATTCAAAAATCCTCTTCTCCTCCCTATCACATTAATCTGATTTAAATTCTAATTTAGCTTTGCACATAAGCATGTCCTTGAGGTGAAGTTGTTTTTTTGTTCTCTATTCAGCACAAAGCTGGCCAGCCCTTAAGAAACTGGACATGACAAGTTTACCTTAGGTTTAATTGTTTACCTGATTGAAGTAAACTTGAAAGGGGATTTCTGCTGAATTAGGGCTTCAGAGCTGGAAACTTGAAAGGTTCTTCAGGAAAAAATGTATCTATAAGGGCTCTTCCCTCCCCAGCCTCTGAACACAACACATCTAATAGGACTGAACCTGGCAGGTAAGGGACTGAAATCCCTTGGAAGTGCAACATCCCCACGACATTAAAAGGAAAATACCAGTTCAATCCAAGAGTTTATGCTGACAGTGACAGGATCAATGGATTCCACATAATGCCACCAGTGCCTTGGAACGAGCAGGACCTGGAATTGGAGACATTACATTAGGGTACAAGCAGAAGCCTGAAGGAAGGGATACAGCATTTTAATTTAGGTGATGTGGGATGCAGAGACAGAACGGGGGCAAGGACACAGGGGTGAGAGGTGATATTTATTTCTCTCCTTTAAAGAGCCTCTTCTCAAGACTTAAATGCCCACTCTATCAATACTATCACTTAAGAAAAGGACATGATCCAGAAGTACCTTTCATCCAAACTCCTTCCCATACAGTCTGAAGCAGGACTATAACTGCTGCAGGTAAACCAAGTCCAGCAGTACAGAAGGGGTGCCACTGGTGTAGCAGTACATCAGGGCTTGAGAGAGAGTCTCAGCCAAGCAGGAATTCTTTTGTAGACTCTCCAACTGAGCAGCCTTTCCAGTTCCTTTAGAAGGACTTCCAGCTGGTTTTCCCAAAAAGCAGGTATCCTTATGCTCATCTGGGTGACGAGGTGACAATATGTAGCTTTAATTCTGGTAAATAATCACCAGTATTAAATTTGTCATTTTTAGTAGACAGGCTTTTAAAAGAGAATGTCATGGTTTCTGGGACAATCTAGTTTAGATCAGAGCTTTACAACAATATCAGGATGATAGCTGTGACATAAAATTGATTCCAACCCATGGTTTTTATGGTACAAGACACTGATGTTGTTTTGATGATAGAGGACAAGCTTTGCAGATTACTGAACATTAGATTAACATGGAGCTATCAAGAAAAGCATAAAAGATATTTTTTGACAAGTAATAAAAATGGTCAGAGACAGATAAAAATATACACTTCACAATGGGGAAAGTGAAGCAATGATCTGTATCTGAAGTGCAGACAATTCTTTCTCTTGGTAGACACAAATTACTTAGAAGAATGTTCTTCTCCCCAGATAGCCCTGTGCTTCATTATATCAAAACACAGCTAACGAAAAAATGTCTGTGGAGGAAACAATGGCACCAGTCCTGCAAACACTTACAGGACACTTGGAACACTCTCTTTTTTGGGCCAGATGACAAAATGTTCTCCACAGGCTTCAACTGAAGTCAAACAAAAAAAGGACTGGCTCTCCAAAGGTCAAAAACATTTGGAAATTGTACTTCAATCCAGTACAGCATACAGAACAGAAAAGGAAGACAGTCAGTGGAGGGTCATTATTTTAAAAATATCACTAGTTATTCCTAGTACATATAAGTGCATGAAACCCTACAGACAGCAGCCAAAATGGGTGTTGTATGCTGAACAAGTTTCAGAGTTTTGTTTTTATCACCAAAACATCCACTTCAAATGAACAGTGCAGTCGCATTAGCAGCAATGGGTTTATCTGCAAGGAAGTGTTTGCCTGTGTTTCACTGACTGCAAAATTGTACACAGCACACTCCAAATGCTCATCTGCTCTATAGGGGATCTTACACTGAACTCTGCTAAAGAATCTGGGTGCACTCCAAGTGACTGGGTGTAGTGATGAACCCTGGAAAACTTTGTTTTACAACAGAAGAAAGCAGAGCTCCTGTAAGCGGTTGTTTGCAACAACGGGATCCTTCCTGTGAGACTTGTGTAGGAACAGTGAGCTTCCAGCATGCTGGAGAAGTGGATGAAGGCAGGGGGGAATTGGGGTATGGTGCAGAGGGACTACATAGCAAGGGAACACGAGCAAGAGACAAATTAAGGGAAGTCTATAAATGTTTCAGTAAGAGATACTGCCTGGAAAAACAAGATGGAAATTAGGTGTGGAACGTGCTGGCTCCACATGACTCACACACAAAATGGAGACAGAATTGCTTTGGAGAGAGGAGGTACAGTCAGGAGGAAAATACAACCCCACAACTTGCCCTCTGTTTTCAAACCTAAGAGGAGGAACTTGGTCCTTTTAGAGACTAACCAGTTCTCCCTTGCCAGCAGGTTAAGGATAATAACTGCAAAGTTGTGTCCCACTGCAGCTGGCACTGTTTGCTGATGCAATTTATAGAAGAGCAACAGAGCTGCTACTCAAATAGGCAAAAGAGGTTCATTCCATAAAGACACTTGCTCTCCCTCTTTTGTTTTTGAACAAGCTTATGCTTGTTAAAATAAGGATTTATAACAACAAGAAAATTGAAATTATCAAAAAGCAGAAGGACTAAAACTTTAAGGAAGATGAAGAAATGGAAAAAGGTAATTAAAACAAAAAATACAGCTGGCAAGCAAGCAGAAATGGAGACAAAAGACCAAGAAAAAAAACCCAAAAAAACCCAACAACCCAGCAAAGAAAGCGGTAGGATTCTTCTACATTTACAAACTAGTATTCTTCTAGGTTTTCAAATTAGAAGCAAATACACCCAAACAAAATGAAAACAAACAAAAAACCCACCACTGTCGCCTCTAATGACCAATTCCACAATAAAATAAAGCAGATTTCCATGTGTTTATGAATATGGGACACAGATTTAGCTATATTCCTATAGGAAATGTGAAAGTAAGCCACAGTGAAGTAACACACACAAATGCAGCAAACATTTTACAGGGAAAATGTAAAGTGCAATAGCAAAACAGAACTACTCCAAGCTAAGAGATAATCTTGTACTAGCTTGCTTTCTGCAGAACATATCTAACTTTATTAGTGCTGGGAAGATACTGATCTAAACAGCAACCAATCAGATAATTTTAATATTTGGGCTAGTGACAGCCAAATATAGCAAATGAAGTTAAAGTAGGGCAGAAATCCCAGAAAAGATAAAATGAAATGCTGTAATGGGAGGAAAGAAACCAAAGGAACAGTTGGGAGAGCAAGTGGAGCAATGCTGAAGACTTGTACAGCACAGAGAACAGAGCAGGTTTGAATTCTCAGTGGACATGATTAACTTGATACAGTGCAAAGGTAGGGCAAAGGTGGAATTGCTTCAAAAAGAGAGCATACCCTGAAGTGAAATATTATACCAAGAAATTTCTGCTTATTAGAAAAAGATATTTAGCCAAATGCACACAAAAGGGAAGCCAGTGTGATGGGAAGATAAAGATGTGGGGCCACAGGTGGACCCAAGGAAATCCCAGAAGTGTTTGCAACCATGGCAATGAAAAATAAAATGAAATAAGATGGAGGCATAGTAAATTCTGTGGGAGCACCACCTGAGGACTCTGTGAGCCCTGCTGGCCCAGCCTATGCCCCATCCCCATCCCCGCTGCTGCCTGGCTGTCCTGGTGTTTGGAAGGTGCTCCTCATCCTGCCTCCCTCCTCCCTCCTGGTGTCATCCCGCCTACTGAAATGGAGCTCCAAGGGCCACTGGGGTCAGAAACATGGGCCCAGCCCTGGGGAAAAGCACTGTGGAAAGGGAGGGAGTGGGGCTGTATCAGGCCATGCCCATAGTGACCCAGGCGAGAAATGAGCGAAGTCAGGGAAGAGGGGAAGCAGAGTCAGGAACTTGCAGCTTTCACCTTTGCTTTGCCTGGCTTTTGGGGCATTCATGGGGCTCTCCACATGTGTTGAAGGTTGAGCAGTGTTTTTATCACTAATCCTAGCATAAATTCAGCTTCTTGACTCTTCTGTGATGGAGATGAAAGTTCTGATGTCTTGAGGTTGGGTTGGGCTGTCTGCCTTCTCTATGGGGTGACTTGGGGCCAACTCTGCAGTCTCCCACATGAAAATTCTTTATTCCTTCCCCAGAACAGAATTATTAACCATCTATTATGTACAATGCTGTGGCCAACTCTGAATTCTCTTTTACTAAAATCACTTAAACTCTTCTCCAACAAATGTAAGGGTTTTTGCTGTAACCCCTTTTAAAAAGACTTTTGTATACTTCGAGCTGGAACATCACACTACCTTTGAATTACTCCATTTCTTGACTTACTAAAACACTTTTCTTTGGTATCAATTATATTTTTATTGGCTATCCAGACTGTCTGTTTTTCTGTTCCCCACTTTCAGCCCAATCTGAAGTTCTCACACCCTTTCTTTAAAGGCAGGATACACGGAAATCCCTCCCTGACTTCATGAAGATTTCTTCTTGCTCAGGGTTGGGTTAGAAATCAGAGGTTTGCCTGCGCTGTTGGGAGCTCTGGTGCTGAGCAGGATCCCATGATGTGTTAGATTCTGCAGCACGAGCACAGAAAGAGAAAATCCCGCAGCTAAACACAGGAACTGAGTGACAACTGTATTTCTAGACACACAAATGTGCTTCTCTAGACTTTGAGAAAGCGGGCAAGCACAAGCAGGGGAGGGGAGCTTCTGAGAAGCAGCAGGTGAGAACCAGCAAGCAGTAATGTTGATCTTTTTCTAAAATCGTTATCTCCCATCCAGTGATAATACTTTTCAAGGCCAGAAGGGGAGCATCCTTCTCGCACTCCATGTGCCTCTTAGACTAGCTCAGTTAGGCCTTTCCTTGCACTTCTGCATGGCAACTCCTCTGGCTCCAGGCTGCACTGGAGCACAGGGCCAGGACACAGGGCAGGCGAGCACTGCCTCCAACAGCCCCTGTCTGGGGTAGCATGAGAGGGAATAGGATTGCTCCTGGGAGCCCAGGGTGGCAGCTCCTTGCTCTCCATCAGGAGGGCAGGTGTGTGGAGCCTTATGTGCCTACCTTCAGGTAAGCTCAGATGCACTTTTCTAGTCTTTTTACCATTGTCTAGTTATGTGGATATGGATTAACAGGGAGATGGATTAAGAGCAATTACATTAGTGAGCAGGAAGGAAGCCAGAAGCCAGTAAGAAGTGGGGCAGAGGAAAGAATGATCAATGATTTTATACTTGTATAGCATCTCAGTTTTTTGTAGCCTTCTCAGGTGGTATTCATCTCTCCTATTTTTAATCATCAAAAGAGTTAAGCATCTATGTGCGCAAGCTTCTTCTATAGCCTGTGCTCAAGGACAGGGTGGGATGAACATTCCTGCAGGACAGGAATTGTGTAAGACAGGAAGGATGAATTGCCTTGTTGAAGAGCCAGGTGCCACTGATGGAGATAGGACACCTATCCTGAAGAGGGTTTAAGCTGAGGGTGACAGATCATACCCTACCTCTCTTAACACTTGTCTAGAAGATACTAGAACAGATATGTTTTGTCCCAGTTGTAATCTTTTAGGGAGTATTTGTATATTTGAGAAAAGAATCAAGGTGTAACTAAAAATGTTGCAGAATTTAGTCAACCTCCTGCTCCATACTTAGCCCTCAGCCTTGCAGCCATCACATAGGTAACCAGGTCCACATATTTATAAGGTGCCCCTACATTTGTGTGACACAACTTGAGCTTGTAACTTTGAGGATAGAGTGGGTATAGTCATGTACTGCTGCAAGCCCTTTAACTACTCAGCTGCCTATTTGAGTAAACTTGACATCTAAATGTTTTCATAATTTGTTTGAAAACACATCACTAATGTCTAGCCAGAAGTTGTGTTAAGACCTCTATGGAAATGGAGCTGACAGCCACTGGTCGAGTACAGGATGAAACTGTATAAAACCTAAAGTCTCAGTCATCTACCAAAATTCATAACAGAGGTTCACCTCTGAACAAGACAGTGGAAGGGCACAAAGGATCTAACTGAAGTACACACTGTGCACTGGCACATTGTCACATGAAGGAATTCTGCTTTTAGGCAGAAAGGGTGTAGAAAAATGGCTGGTAGCAAACATTGACCAGAAGGTGGCATTACACACATTAAGTTTTTGATATTCAATGCTGCACTCACCCTACGTGCAGCAGCTCTTCTGAATACCTAAGAACACCTTTGTCTTCATTTTTTCAGCCCTTTATTGTTACAATAATCCAAAATGTTCTGCGTACCCTCTGGGAATGAGTGGAGATGCCACTTATTATCACAAAATAAAGATGCCTACAAATTCAGCAATAATTGGGCTAATTCTATGTGAAAACCACTGTTAAGCTCGTATCAAGATTTTTATTATTTAGGAATCCTCTCCCTTGTTAATAAAGGGAGTTCTTCTAGGTCATTCCTTTCCTCTCCATCAAATGGCAGCAGTTCCCAGCCACTTGCCTCATAAGCTTCTGGATGAGGTGCTGGCAAGCACCACACAGAAGGCACTGATAAAATGGATGAATGCAATACCTCACTGCTCCATCATAGCTTTTGCATTACTTTCCCCCACAAGAAATCCAAACAGTATCTCCTCCATGGCAATGCAGACAAATTGTATTACTGAGCTGGCTCAAGATCTTTATTCCTAGCAAGATTAATTTGTAATTGCTTTAAGCCTAATTAAAATTAAGATCATATTAAAGGTTCACTACCACACTTGATCATTGCAAAGGAGATTATAAATTCCAATAGTATTGGGGATCAGGGATAATGCAGTGCTGAATGGATGTGGCATTTTTATCAATAGTAAAAATTTGTTCTTCATGCTTTAAATTACTGACTGCTGCAACCTTACAAAGTGCTGAATGTGAAACTAACGATTTGCTTTAGGAATATGAGTATGAGCTAACATAGTGCAAACAGTGAAGTTTGATCATAGATTCTCCATTTGCATCTGTACCAACTGCAGAGCATACACTTCCAATTGATGAGTATCATCCTCTTGTTGGAAGTTACTATCTGGCCCCACTCAGCCTCCTCAAAATTAACTTAATTAGCAAAAATCCATTCTTTAAATTGTTGAACGCAGATGGGTTTGCCACTTAGGGACATGGGAAGACTTGTACAAGTTGTTGAGCTGGCAGATCAAAAGAGGTGACAATATCTGGTAGGAGAATGGTGAAAGGGCTCCAGAAGCAGCAACTCCACTGTCGGAGCAATGACCATTGCAAAATTCCTTGAGAAGGGCCTGACAGTTTGAGATGCACAGCAGTGAGTTACAAGGACATGCACGGCTAAACAAATGAAAAAGGGTAATTCAGGCTCCAAATACAGACCTTGTTGATTAAATAAAGAAGGACACTATTTACAGCAGGAGACTGGGAATCAAGAGTTTTGAGCCCTACTCTCACACTGCTCTTGACTGCCTGTGTGACTGTAAACCAGGCACTTACAGTTGTACATTCTCAGTAAAGCAGGATTAATAACATCCTCACAGCCCTGTAAAGCACCATGAAACCTCTGGATGGTGCACACTCTAAATGCAAGTATCATCATTAATGTATTTATTAAAGCAACATGTGAAAGGTATTCACTACCAAAATATGAGTTCCTTTGCTAGTTCTATATACTCATTAACCAAATGCATTTTGTAGAACATACTGCTGTCAGAGTAGACAGGTCAGAGAGTTCAAGAAAGTTCTAAAGTAGATAGATTTTAGGTAGTTGCAAGAAAGGTGGTTGTATGGAATCAAGCAGCTGATTGAACTAGCTCTCCAAATTTCTGCAGTTTTTGTACAAAAAAGTCAAGGCAAATAACTGTCAGCAAAGAAAGTTCCTGTGCTGAGAGAAATCTATAAACTCTAATGCAGAGTGAAGGAAAAGCGAAGTTCCACAGTCAATTTGTTAAGATTTCCTAGCCCTTAATTAGCCAGTTAAATAGAATATTGAGTAATGTAAAGCTTGTATGTAAATGGTACCTGTCCTGGACTGAGTGTAACCACATGGGCTGTTGAGTTCCGAAACTCAGGAAAGCGTTTCAGATCAGGGTTGGCAATGTTGACTTTGCTGAATATGCTGGATTCCTCATAAGGGATCCTGGTAGGATAAAGGAAACGGGTGTCACCAGGTGGGAAAAGGTGCCATCTCTTCCTGAAAATAGAGAGAAGATAAAAATGTATTCAGTGCGTGTCACTTACAGCAAAGAACTAAAGGCAGTAGCAAGGTTTTCAATAAAACATAAATCTGCCTTGCTGTGTGAATCTCCTACGCAGTGAGAACACAGGCACTGCTTACAGGCTGTCTCCTGTAAGTGTTTTTAAAATATTCCACTTTTTAATTTTTTAACTGAAAAGATTTACAGCTTCTCACCAATCATTTTTAAAAGGCAAATAAAATAAAATTTAAAAAATCTCTCCCATCTGGTTTCTCCTTCCTCATTTTTACTCGCAGCATTTACAGATGCTCAGAGGATTAAAAATTGCTCTATAAACTAGAGGAAATAGTTTTGTTACAGACAATGTATTTTTGTTCACTGAATGAAAAGCTTTCAAAAGCTGTATTTGTTTTGAAAGGAGGGCATTGTGTGTTTAGGATGGCAACAGTAAAAGGATATAGACATAATTTTCTGTTTCCTGCAGTACTTATGTGGCTGTTAGTCATGAACCCCAAATTCTTAGTAAAAATCACCTTGATGTTCCCATGCCAAAGATGGCATAAATAAAACCCAGACACATGCATAGACATAAGCATCCTTAAACATTGTATTTTTTTGTGTTATCCACACGATGAAAATGTGGTTTGTGTGGGGGCCACTGGGTTTAAGAACTTACTGGTGTGACTAAATGGCAGATGGAGCAGGACAAGGTTGTTCTGCTCACGAGGGCACTCATGTGCCAGGTTGCTCTCTACATGCCCGAAGAAGTGCATGAATGCACCACAGTGCAAGGCCAAGCAGAGTTGAGATCAGAATTTGTCCTCAGGAGCTAATGTCTCCATTCCACTTACACAGACCACAAAACAAAGAGAAAAAGAAGAATATGCCAGAACTGGTGGTGCCAGTTTTATAGGTATTATAAATGAATTATCTTACCAAGTACATATGTTATTTAGAAATGGAAGTTTTATACAGCAGTACTTTAGGTGATAGAAATAACCAGAAGGAATACACAAAGACCAAATTTATTACATTTAAGAGATGCCACACAAACAGTACAACATAACCAATGCACAAAGCAATGGAAAGGTAAAGGCAGCACCTCACAGCACAGCTGGACAGCTTGTGTAGCTCTTCTCTTTGTTTTGGGCTCAAGCAAGGGCTTTTCTTTGTGTCCCTTTCCTTGGCACTCATTTCTTGCATTTTGTCTACTGCTTCTGGTTGTCAGTTCTAATCACAGATCTGAAAATGGGAACAAAGTAAGCAAATGGCACAAAACCAGAAGAGACAGGAACAGAAGAGATAGGAATAGCAGGATAGCCAGAACTACAGAGACCAGCACAGATGCAAGTGCCATAGGCTGCTGATATTGCTTGGTAATTACCAAAGCAACTGCTGGGTGCAAGTACAAAACCACTACTCCTGAAACTCAGACCTTATTGTAACTTTATTTTGCCCTCCAAGCTAGATCCTCTGAGGGGGCAGAGAATGACTAGGTTAGGAGCCTCAGGGTTAATCCTGCAGGCTCACGACAAAGCAATATCATAAAGCAAAAAATTAAGAAGCCTGAGGGATGCAAGGAGGAAATTCAAGATAGCAACAAAGGGCTAAGGAGTCGTCCCTGGCTTTCCTGCAAAGGCAAATCTATTTAAGTTTAGCATAAGCTTATATTCTGTTACAAAGCCTGTCTTGTTTTTGAGTCTCAAAAGGGAATCTTTCTGCTCTGAAGAAGCACAGGATTCACAAGCTTGTGGAAGTTTGCAATCTATTTAAAGGCTTTGTTCTGAAGAAGAAAACAACTTTGTCTTTTCAGGCTGTGCAAAGGCTTCGGATTTTTTTCCCTGAGAGGAACAAGGATTTTGTTCTACTTGAGCAGGAGGAAGTGCCTTGGGAAGGTGGACAAAACTGCTACGTGATGCTGGAACTCTGGCTCAAATTCAACATCTGAAGGCAGAAATCAAAGAGGCTTGGCAGGTATCACGTCTGCTACATCACTGTACTTACTTAGTACACCCAGTATTTAAGTGCATCCTTAGAAGATATTTAGACATTTAAGTCTCGTGGTTTTCAATGAGGTTTCTGACTCCTGAATACACTGAAGGGTCTGAACTTCAATGCACAACTCTTACTGATGTGATCTGAAGTCTACAGGACTGGGCAGCACAGCTGTACTGAGGGAGGCTTCCAGAGGGTTTCTGCTGCACATCCACCGAAGGACCTCAAGGCTGTTTGCAAACATGAATGAAAACCCTAAACACTTAAACAGAGTTGCTTCTTAGGGATAAGATGATGACAAATTCATTTACATTAGGCCTTAAGGCCAGTCAGCCTCTGGCACTGCCCAGATAGAAGGCAATACACCTGACTTCCAATCCTGCACCATAATGACACCACCACCACCACAATTTTACTGTTCTATAAAATGTCAGAGTAATTAATCCTATTGAAAACCCACTAGCAAATTATTCCTTCCACTCTATACTATCAAACCTAAAAAGTGTGTGCAACTTGCTCTGTTGCTCTAGCACTACTCTAGCAATAATAGATAACAAAAAAACCCCCAAAAACCGAAAAACAATACCAGCCCTGAGGCCAATATGCAAGGAAAGGAGAAAAAAAAAGAACGGAATAAAAAAAGCATGCGAACAGACAGAAAGATACAATCACATGCTCCCAAATGAGTTTGGAGCCTCAAATGTCCCTTTCAACTTTGCTCACAGCTGGCTGCTCCCTGCCTGATGGTCCCCTTTTAAATTAATTCTAGCAGGCTATTAGAAGCTCTTGCACAAAGAATATTGTAAAAGTCTAAAGTAGTTCAGTTCTATTTTGTTTCAGGGCTTTTTATTTTTAACTCTTTTATCTCCTAATTCTAAACTACTAGGAAGATTAACTTGTTTATAATTGGATCATGTAACACACAGCCCAGAAAATAAAACTGTGTTAATTCCATGACCCAGTCAAACCAACGCCCTGAAGTTCTGCCATGTCCTGTAAAACAGTTTTGATGCTCTTCAATCATTGAGAACACAGAAAACTAAAATAATCAGGACCTAGAATTAATACTCAAAGAGTCCAAAACTAACTTTATGCACAGTATAACTCTCCCCTGTATTTGCTGTATGTATGTGCACTTGTTACCTTCCTTGTACTTGCAACACTAAGTTGCAGCCATAGGAGTCCAAATGGCAGGGGGTGTTTGCTCCTTCAGAACCAATCCACAGCGTGCTCTCTTTTCCACTTCTTCCAGGAAAACCAAAGTCAGACCACCTTACATCCTACAGCAACAAAAAGGTTATTTATGTAAGCTGTTGAACTGATTCACGTCCTATCCTTAGTTCTGAGGGTCTCCTCTCTTCTCCTTCCACTGCTCAGTCACTCTTTATGCACTGAAGCTGTTGCTCCTTGGTTGGGTTCTGGAGCATGCATGGTCTGTTCCACTTCCTCCAAAATTCTCCTTTCTAGTAGCATTTCTTCTGCTGACTTCTGAGTTTTTCTGTCTGACTACACAGCCTCCCAGATCTGTCTCCAGTTCTCATCCCCACCTTTCATATCACTCAAGTTACTCCTTTGTTCTACAGAAGGACTGCCCAAATTCTCATGGCCACATGGGGCTTCTTGTCCTTTTCAAACACTCTTTTTTATCTTTCTCCACTCTTAACCAGCCACCCAAGCTCAGTGTAGCTTTTAGAAAAATTCTTATATATGGCAGTTAAAAAGAGAATGAAGGGAAAGAAGGAAAGAAAAAAATCCCTGTTCCCTTTTCAAACAATTGATAATGTATGTGGAGTGTTTGCTCTCTCTTTGCTCCTATCTCAGCTTTCTCCATGTAGTCTGGAAACACAGACTTTACCCCACCTGTGACCCAATATTGTGCTTGGTTTTTTAAGTTTCTTATTATTTAACGGACACGTTTACAACTGCAGAGGCAGTGAACTTAAAACAACTTGATGACATGGTGAGAAAGGGCAGAACAGGTGTGCACATATTATGAACACTGTCCTGCATCTTTCCAGTCCGTTGATACTCCCACAAGCAATCCCTTGGGGATGACAGCTGGAAAGAAGCACAGTGAGGTATTCTTCAGGCAGTCCAAGGTATTTGCAGAAGGGTTCTGTATAGAAGGGATAAAGCTTTCCCATGTATCTACAGCTCACCCTGCCACCTGCAGGGCCTGATCATTTGTTTATTGGAAAGCATTTGAGGTATACTGGCCAGAGATATTGGTGCCTTTTGGCTGGAGCCCCAGACTGAGCCTTAGGAAACAGAGATTAAATTCCTGGCTTCCTGATGGTCTTGGGCAAATCGCTTCATCTCTGATGGTTTTATTTTTACCATCTTGAAAAGGAAGATAACGGTATTTGTTCCATTTCAGTAAAGCACTTTAGGGTCATTCACATCACCTAACTTTAGGAACCTAATTTAAACTTGGCTCCTGCTCTAGTCAAAGCACTTTCAATCACACCTTGGAAAAGCCTCTCTCTTTCTGCTGTCTATAAAGAGAAAATAGGAGTCTAGGAGTCCTAATTTAAGTATGTAAGCTTGCTGCTTGCAGATAGATGGATGACTATCCTTTTTAAAATCTATGGATGAGGAAAACTACAGCTAGACACTATAAGGATGACCATGACGCTTCACCATGACGCTGTATCAGGAAACCCTCAAAATGAGCGATAGCCTTCCCAAAAATTAGGTGTTGCTAAAGATTCTGAATTTCAGAGTTATTGATTTTAAAGATATCATTTGAAAAAAATGCAGACGTGTAATATAAACATTTGTCAAAGACAGCAAAAGATCAAAAAGAAAAAGTTGCTCCTATAGATTTCAGCAGGCATAAAATTTGAAATTCAATACAACTATTTCAGTGAAAAAGTTAAGCGTAACACCATCTCTACACTTTAATCTCACACCTAAATAGTTTTTATATTTTGTTACAATTTAAGTGAAAAGAAAGCACACATAATCAATATTAGATTTAAAAGAACTTTTTGAAAATGCTGCTGCTGTAGTAAATAGTTGAAGCGATTATGGGTGAAATAGTTTTTAACCAATGAACTGAAAAGGAACTGGTAGTATTACTGAAATCTTGTCACACTGGGTTTCTTTTCTACAATAAAAAGCCACAGTAAGAAGAAATGCACTAAAAGGTGTTCCAACCATAACAGATGGCACATTACTTGTGATATATATTTATTTAATTTGCTGCTTATAATGAAGTTAATCTGTACCCGTATGTCACTTTAAAAGGTCTCATTTCTATTTAAACTTCATGCATGTATCTTGCTCCTGATTTATATCTCAAATTCTGTAATGAAATATCAACTGAACAAAAAATGTAAGATGCTAGATATTGCTCATAGATTAGAATAATGGAATCATTACCTTAGCCCACACAACTGTAAATGATAAACAGTGCAATCTAAATTTCAAACAACTTCTAAATGGCCCTATTAATCACTATAAATAACAGTGCAGTTGGCCTTCTTTTCCCCTTCAAATAACCTTACGTAAATCTAAATAAAATCTAGAAAGAAAAAAAGGGTTTATCATCAAATTCACACAAGAATGGAAGAGAATTTCTACAAAGAACTCTTTTGGCACATATAAATTGTGTAGCAGTGTTTCAAGTGTTTCCATATGAGTCTGGAACTGACGGATGCATTTCTCTCCCATGCCTGTGAAAATGGCAGATGACACACACCGTATTTGCTTGCATAACACCACCAATTTTTTCCTTCCCAGATTCTGCTTTTCAAAAAAATCTGTGGCACAACCATTATGTGTGTCTATTCTAAAACTGCAGTACAATCTGTTGCGTTATGGGTCAGGTGATCAGGTTGTGGCATGACACCTGCACAGAAATGCAACTCCTGGAGCCTCAATTTTGTTCTTGAATGGGGGCAAGTGAAAGAAGGAGGTAGGAAAATGATTGTTTCCTTCAAGTGTGTTTTTACTGACCAAGGGATGCAGAAGGCTATTCAGGTCTTCTGAGCTGCTGTTGGCTTGTGCCAGAAAACACATGGAAATGCTGTCTGTGGAGGCAGAAAAGGAGAAGACCAAGACAGGACCACAGACAGAGAAAGTTATGCAAGGATCTGGGGAAGCCTGAAAAATTCCTGGAGCTCCCAACTTGGTTCAAATAACATGAACCAGCTCAAGGTTATGCGATCCTGGTTATGTTTCAGTGGGCTCAGGAAGGGAAGGGGGTAAGAAAGGCAAGGTGATCTCTGTGTCTGATCCATACCTTCCAACCCACAGAACAATGGGAAAGCCTGAAAAGTCTGAAAGTCTGAGAAAAGACTGATCATTGAAAAACACTAATTTTACTGGTATAAAAGAATAAAATACATATAAGGAGCATGGGAAATACTTTCTGAGGAAATAATTAATTTGAAGGGGCTTATCAGCTCATACCTGTTGTCATCCCAGCGATACAGTGACTTTGCAGGGAATTATGATTCCATTTTCACCTTTCAGAGTACAGAAATGAATAAGGCTTTACTTACTCTTTCTTTGTATCTTTTGAAGAACACCTTTTGTATAGCTATCCTTAATTTCGCCCTCTTACAATTTGCAAGAAGAAGTAGCAGGAATGTAGATGAACCAAGACATTGAAATAGGAGATAGGCACAGAGAAAATAAAAGGGAATACCTTGAGTAGTTGTCCCTCTATGTATGGCAATTACCTTAGATTACGTGCTTCCATGGGCACATTACTTCCTGTATTTTACTGCCTCCACAGAATCTCTCCTCCTCACAGTTAATCTAATTATATTAAGGGAAGGAGCTGCGCTACTTAAGAAAATGAGCCATAAGGCAAAACATGGAGCAAAGCCGTGTTACAGCCTTGTTGCTACAAGGGAATATATACCACCAATCCTCCCTCCTGAGTGGAGCTGTTAATTTGGGCACTATTTGGGTGCAAGGTGGATCTGGCCTAAATGGAGAGTGCTGCCAACCTGGTAGTTCTTTTCGTCTCTTGGGGTGTTGTTTCTAAACTTATAAGGAGACCCAGAATTTCAGATGGTTGCCACTTGGCAGATTTCAGTTAGCCTGAGAGCCAATAGCTTTCAATTCAAAATTTTAAAGTAAGTGGCCAAAGGAGCAGAGCGGGATAGCAGGAGAGGTTTCAGAAGCTATATTAGATAATTTACAGTGGTTCAACTAGGAAGAGATAATATTAATATTTTACCTGGAAAATTTCTGGCTTGTCTTCAAATATCCTGGCAATGTATTTGTAGTCAGCGTAAGCCCAGAATTTGGAGTAATCGTAACAACTGAATGGTCCAGAGAGACAAGAAGGCTGCCCACAAGTCCAAGCCAAAAACTCTTCAAGTGTAGCTTCCACATAGCTACAACTCGTTTCAAACTGGGGAACTAGAGCAACAAACAAAAAAATCAAATATTACACGAGCATTAAGCATAGAACCAGTAAAAATTATACACAGTTTCTCTCTCAACTCTGGTTATGAGATATGAATTGGACTAGGTAACTTGAGTCTGGTCAATAAAATGGTTCTCATGACCTAACTCATAAGTAAAGTCTGAGACTTACTTTTTCATTAAGGTTTAAGTGAATGGCTGTTACCTTGAACTTGCTGTGAGACAAATGCAGACCAATAGTGTTGTTCTTCAGCACAGTAACTCAATAACACGCCCAAGTTTGCTAAACAACTTCGGTTCATCTCCCTTCCTTAGTGTGAGTTGCAAATGTGCATGCCAAATATTTATGTGTCCTTTATCTCCATAGAATTATGCAGATGGACATGTTCATCTTACCCTTTCCTTAAAGCAATAACCAAACCAGTGTGGTCACGCATAGAAAGCAAGCTACGGAACCACGCACATGCTGCCAATGATCCATCTAAAATGCTGTGTGCCCTTATTTGTCATTTGGGACTGACAAAAGCATATTGCAGTGTTCCTTGGCAGACACAAAAAGCGCTTACCAGTAGGGTTTTGCTCCCAGCATGCTTTGCTGAGGCTGACTGATACAGCCTTTCAGCTCAAGGTCAGGTCACTTGGAAGGTCTACAAGATAACCCACATCACAGCGTACTTTAATTGCAGTTAATCAGAGATCTTCATTTCCTGCAGCCACTAACAGTGCCAGCTTCAGAGACTTATGCAGTGTTTAAAAAAAATACTACTTTACTATAACTACTACTGGGGAAAAATTACTGTAGCCTGCATGAATGACAATGACAGAGCTGCAATTTAACCTTTTGTAACTTGCATAGAGCTACACAGAAATGGGGTCCTTTCACTGTTGTGCAGCAGCAGCTCTTCGTTCTTTACCACTGTAATTTTGTTACTGCAGCAATTCTCATAGAGCCTCACACAGCTTTTACAAACCTTTATCACTATTATTTTGCTATTTTACATTGTAGTAGCATAGGTAGTGGTTTCCTTCCCAACACTATCAAATCATTAACTAAAAATGTCAGATAAGCCTCGTTATTCAGCAGTCTGTAACCTGGGTCTGTGCAGTGGAAGGGTCCCTACCTAAGGACTGCATACCAGACATATCAATCATCAGCAGTTCACAAAATCACAACCAAAACCGTTGATGTCTGATCCCATATTTGTGTTGCAATACCTCTCCTGATACCCTGTTATTAATGGCATGTACATTACATTACTAAAAGGTGGTCTGACAGAAAAATTAGACAAAACATGCAACAACTACTGAGGGTGCCTCAATATCTGTATTACTTTCATGAAAACGAAGAGTGCTTAGGGTGCTGCCTATTTTCCAAGATAACTCAGAAGCAAATGTTTTAAAGGCAAGAAATACGCTCTTCCTATCTCACAGAATATTTCACTCTGAGTTTCATTTAAAAAAATCCAACTATGAAAGGTAAGAATATCTTGTAGAATACAATCTCCTCAGGGTAGGGTTCTTAGTTTGATTTATACCTTGTTTAGTACCAAGGTGCGGGTGCTTATGGAAAAAATAAATAGTAATAAAGAACATATTTGGGCAATCTAAACAGATTGCTTGGATGAGTTTGTAGGCTGGAACAAGGGTGAAAATGTTAGCAATGAGCAACTGAAAGCAAGAACATTATTAACCAGTTTGCTAATACTTAATGACTAAAAGCTGAAGGTGTTTCATAACTGACAAATTGCAGTCAATTGAGCCATGCAAGTCTAAAGCCATGCAAGTCTAAAGTAGGCTGCCAGTTCTGGCTGATGACATAGTACCTGAAGGCATAACAGTCCTCCTCTCTCCCACCTAATGCCACAGACTGAAACTGGAGGGAAGGAGAGAGGGAAAAAGTGGGTTTTGGAGAAGCAGCTCTCCTCCTTAGTTAAGGTCTGGTCCTGACAGTTGCCAAATTGTGTCCTTCTCAGTGTTTGCAATGTGTACTTAGGGAAATGCAGATTAAAAAAATGGTGTAATAGCCTTAGAAAACACTTAAAGCTCCATTAAGAATGCAAGTGAAATGTCTCCTCCATTTCTTTAAAGAAAACCAAATGCCTATTCACAGCTGCTGGGGAATTAAACAAATAATCCAAGCAAGGAATAGCCATTTCATACTATAACAAAGCACAGGCATACTCACAAACAAAAAAAAAACTGGCCAGGCACATCCAACTCCAATAACCACTTCAGATCTCAGCTTTATGCAACATTTAATCAGTGTACAGTATTTGTACTGTATTTTCAGCCTCCTATTTAGCTACTCATTCTATAACCACCTTTGCAGTCTCTCTCTGTATCAAACCTCAGAGACCTGAATTCTTTTGCCATCCTTAGTGGTAAAATCTCTTGGCCAGATGGTTAAGTTGCAGCCCCTTCTCATCCAACTGCATATCTGACAGCATCAGCTCTATCCGGCATCAGTAAGAGAAACATCCTCCAGAGATCTTGTGACTCAGAAAGCGATCAGCATGACAAATTCTGTTCTCCTCAGCCTCTCCACAGAAAACTCATTGTTGATTCATTTTACTATGCAACCACAGAAAATGGTCAAAACAAGAAATGACTGCATAGAGAAGTCAGTTTTGTGTAAGCTGTCTTCTTACTTTGTAATTGCTGGTGTGCCCAGGTAGCCATCAGATAGAATAGCTATAGTGCTGCATTTTCTCTGTCAGAAGAAAGACTTCTGTAGCTTTGGCCTATCCTTTATCCCACATCAGAAAAAGAAATCTTTTAGTGTGGCTGGAACCAGATGGGTAGGGATTTCCTGATTAATAACACTTTCATTGTTCTTGTAATGAACTCTGGTACTCTCTTTGAAGGTAACTTTGTCAATGCTTAGTCCTCTGATTGTACTTTTCCTCCTTCTTACAGACACAAACTGTTTAACTTGTGTAACCAGACAGAATACTGTGAAACAGAATACTACCAAACACACATTTAGGTACAAATAATACACACAAATAATACTGCTAGCTACCACATTTTCCCATGTTTAAAATGTGCCATCCACATCCATATGCCTCAGGAAGTTACAAACTAGTAAGGAAAGCAAATACAAAATCCACACAACTCCCACCAAGTTGCCCCATTTGCAATTCTTGCTTTTGTACACTAGGGAATCTTCAGTTTGGGAATCCCATCCAGGCTGCAGATGTGGCACCAAAGAAAAATGAGAAGCTGCTGTAGTAAGAGTTCTCAGATAATTTTGGGTCTTCCAGATGAACCTCATGGCTTAAATAACCTCAGAAACCCTGAACCTGCTATTTCAGAGTGATACTAGAATGTGCCTACAGCAGGAAAATGGATTTTTTCTTCCACATTTCCCATTCCGTAGCAGGAGTGGTCCCACCTAGTCTTAAGGCAATAAATCTATTGTAAACAGGGAAGGAATATTAGAGAGAGATCAATGCAATTTTAGTTTTATTCTAAAATACAAATTCTGTTCTCTCTCTAACCACGACTGGTTCTGTTTCATCTAGGAAAGTTAGCGGGAACAATAAGGAGAAGCCCTCATTAAAAGTAGTTTTAAGCATGCAAGAGTGAGATCAACCACCTTCCAAATGAGAGTGACACATGGAATGTATTACATTATTTCAGACTCTGAGATGGCTTTGATAATGGCTTCACTAATATATTCTTACATTGCAAATTTTTTATAGCATCACAGGTCTCATTCAGTTACAATATAACCCCTGAAGGCTGTACCCATCTCCTCAAAGACAATTCTAGCCCACATTACCATATAATGGAGGTTCCTGGAGACAAACTGATTGCTGCATAGGGATAAATGCCTTTAGGAAAAAGCAAAATACAGATAGATGCTTCAAGATATAAATTTCAATTTAAATCCACTCTGTATCTCTAGTGACTACAAGTTATTGTTAAGTGATGACTCTTACCTACTTAGTTGGTAGCATCAATCTGTGACTTAGCTACATAACAGTCCATCAGTCCCATCAGAAACTCTGCCAGCTGGCACATCCAGTTGGCTCTCAAAAAGTGCCTACTAATTAATGAAGAGTAGGACCAAAACTATTCTTTTAACTGGTAGGCCTTGCACATTACAACTGAAATATATTAACAAGTATCAAGGTATGTGTCACACACACACACACACAAATATATATATATATATATATATGCTACACCTTCCCTATTGGCAATGGGATGCATTTCACACATAGTGCAAGAACTGGCTGGTACCTCACTGAATTACAGAGATATTGCTATGAACATTTGTACCAACGTATTGATTCTACACCTCAGTTTTCCCATCTGTAGAAAGTGAGTAAATAACATCTGTTTTCCCAGGAACGGCATAGAAATCATTATTCCATGCTGGTAAAATGCTTTGAAATCCTAACATGCCAAGCATTTTCCCTCTAACACTTCCATTTCATCACTTCTCTTGCAAAAATTGAACATGAAGGAACATGGTCATGATGCTGTGAAGAAAGCAAATTTCATAGTGTTAAATAAGCTAGTATGATGTAATCCTACCACTTTCACTGGAACTGGCAGACACTCATCTGGAATCTTTGTGCACACTCTACATTCCAAGAAAGAGGAAGTCCAACTGAAGAAGGTTAGAAGACTACCAAAAGAACAGCTAGGTGGGGTCTAAAATATCATGACTTATACAGAACACTTTTAAAGTGGATTTTTCTGGACTAAGTATTAAAAAAAAATTTTTTTTAAATCCTAAAGGTAGTCAAGATACTTCATAGGCAAAAGAGAGAAAGCGCATGGCAAAATGTATTTTGGTATGTCGTTGCGAGGACAAAGGATGTAAAGGGCAGGAACAAAGCAGCGCATAACCTTCAGGTGGATAGCAGATCACCACCTTGGAAAATGTTTCTTGTATCTTCTCTCCACGGTATGAAAACTCAGTTTGTCCATGGAGACACTACTGTGTGGCTACAGAGATGAAGTTGCAACATTTAATTAAAATCAAGTTGGAAAATTGTCTTTCTCCCATGACATGTTCCAAGATGTATGAGTGAATCTGGAGGGTTTGCAGTGAAATTACTGCACTGGTGTCAAATGATTTTCTTAATGCTTTATACTTCTATCATGTCTTTCATCACAGGACCTTAAAATACCGAAAATCACCTAAGTCTTTAAAACCTCTGGAAAAAGGTGAGAATTACTACCATTACAGATAAAAACCCCAGAATAGGCTAATTATTTAGCTAATTCCATAACACAGTCAGGCTTATGAATATGGAAGCTCAGCTCATATGAACAATCTAATCATGTGTAAGACCAGGGCCAAACACACACCCTACAAAGCAAGGAAGGAAAACTGAGAGGCTTGATTCTTAAATGCTGGTGTTACCCACCAGACTTCCTACTAAGAACAAACACACGAGAAAGAGAAAGGAAAAGTTCTACTGCTGGCCAAATCCCATTTCCTAAAAACAAAGCCTGCAGTGAAAACCAATACATTAAAGAAAGAACAACTATAATGCAAAGGCAGCTAATTGCAGGACCTAAAAAAGAGACTCGTGACATTAATAACTGTCCACCTCATTCTCACCTAAATCCACTGTCTTCAGGCCCAGCCTAAACTGGATTGTCTTTCCCTCCAACACAGCAGAAAGGTATTTCACATTCCAGCGCAGGGCTGGCCAGTCGCCAGCCATGCTACAGAAGACTGCAGGTTGCTGTAGAGACATCACAATTTCCTTGGTTTTCTCAGGAGTAAATGGTTTGACATCTTCACCTATGTAAATTTAAAAAAAAAAACAGATGGAGAGAGATGATTTATCACATATGAGGTGTTACCTATCATCTTCCATGGGTCAGAAAACATTAAAAACTAAGACCTCCTTTGTTTATGACTGATTGTTTTATTACATTTGTAGATTTTTTTTAAAATCCAAGTTGTACTGCAAACACTGAAAGAACTAAATTAAAGTTTAAAGCAGTGTATTAACACACAAACTGTAAAAGCAAAAAATCAAAATAGGCACATGCTTAGAATTTTCACTTGTATCTTAGTCAATAAAGCACTGTAGCCAAACTGCTTAGAAATAGGCTAACAATAAAATAAACTTGCAAATAACATCCAGAGTTTAGAGAACATAAATTTCATGAGTTACAGTCTTCCTGCACGGGATTCTTTCCAAAATTGTAGTGCACTGTCAGAGATAGCAAACCAGCTCCCCATGTGTTCAATTTAAACCAAGGAACAGTAGCATAACCAAGCAGCAGGTATTTTTAAAGCGTTTTAAAGTTTCAACAACAGAATTTTAGAAAAAGGAAATTGTGCCAATCCAAGGACTAAACTAACCCAAGATTTCCATTTATTCCTTTGCTGTTTAGAGATTTATATGCCCCACTGAAACTGTCAAGCTGAAATGCTGGCAGTCTTGAATTAACTCAGCACTTTCAGAAAAACTTTTCTTTAGGGACATATTCAGAAGGAAAATCTAGGTTTTTTTTGAAGGAGTAACATAACATCTCCATAGAGCTGAAGAGGTGGACTACAGCTTCAGATCATAAAAAAAGTCCATTCATTATTTTAACCTCTATTGAAGTTAACTCATCCAGAATTTGTATCTGTATAATGGCTAAGATTTAACATACTGAATTGACACACACGGCTCCCCGTGACTTCCTGCAGTTTATTTAAAACAAACAAACCAATTCAATTCAATCACTATATTTAGGATCAAATGATAGTCTGGCATGCATGGTGAGTTAAATAAATACAGGTCAAGAAAATTTCCTTCATTACTGGGCACTAATTTTGTCTGTCACTCCTCCCCATGTGTGGGAGAGATAGACAACCAGGCAGTCCCACATGGGGCAGTGCTGTGGTGCCAGATGGGGGAACACAGAAGATGACACACTGGGAACAATGTCACCGAGGAAAGTTCTTCAGGATTAATTCACACGCAACAAAAATCCAAAATAAATCTATGAATGCTGAAGTGGGAATGGCGGGAATAAGAGGAGCCCTGGGCACACTGTGTGTTGTATCTCTTCAGCAACTTTTGTGAGTCCCCCTTCTTTCAACAGGATTTATACTCCCACATAGCTGTTCTTTTTAGTTTCCTAAATTAAACTGCAATCTTCACACAAACTCAGCGGGAGGTATTTTGGCTGGGGTTTCCTACAGTCAATTGGTCTCTTCTCCCACAGACTTCCAGGGAAACAGAATCCTTCTCTTTTCACTCATGAAAACTCCATTGTGAAGCTTTCAAACTAAAGACCTCTGGTATTTTATCTTCATGGAACATTTTTTAATGGCTTCTCTTTCCTAAGGCAGATGACAAGAGAGAGTTTGGATTTTGGTTTGTTTTCCACATTTCCTCTCATACGCAGAGCAACACTTGACAGGATGGTGTTGCTGTGACACAGAGATGTCTCTGACACTTGGCCTTCAGTCTCACACTCCAGCATCTTACACAAGCAGGACATAAGGAGGCCTCACGGGGACCGTATGTCTTACCATATGGCATTCCCTGCCCTCGGGAGGAGGCTCTGGGGCTTTCCAAGGAATAGGTTAGGATACCTAGAGGGAACGAGTCCAGAGAAGGCAGAAAGACCATCTGCAGACACAAGGGCACATGCTGGTGCAGTGACCAGGAGCTGGCTGGAGGCATGGTAAGAGGTTAAAGCTCAGCATGTTTTTTCACAGTGACTCTGTTCAAGAGCTAAGGCAAGACTTGGTCCAGATCTGAACACTCCCAGGGGGTTTATAAAACCTCTGTCTTTCACCAGTGCAATTATAATACCGTGCAGAGGTGGCTTTCACCATGTGGGAGCTGGCAGGCCTTACCTACCTTTCATATTTTCCAGCTCATAAAAATGAAATTACTTCTGCTTAGGCCATGTTTATCACTGCATGGCTGTCTTTTTGACTACTCAGGGGTTTTTTGCTTTAAGGGCAATACATTTAAGTATTTTAGAGAATGTAAACCCAAATAAATGCAAGAAACCGGTGACGCTTTTTTGGAGGACTTTGTAAAGCTGACTTTCATTGCACAAGATTCAGCTTTATCCTGTAACTTCAGTCAACAGTTGGGATGTGCTACGAAATTTTACTGGAAGAGACAGGAAGGCTCTTTGAAGCCAGCTGTTGATTCTGTGTGGCTTTCTAATGTGATTTCCACATGTACATCATGCTTTTGCAAGGTGTGGTTTTAACCATAGTGCATACACACACAGTGGGGAGCTCAGAGCTCAAGCTACTGGGAGAGCAGGTCAATGCTAAACAAAAACCCACAATTAGGCTAAATAGCCTCTCCTCTACTGAATGACTGTCATGTCACCATGTTCAGTTGTAAACATATTTCCCTACAAAATTTAGAAACAATGAAACAGGGCAGTCTGTCTCACCAAGATGATAGTAATTCCTAACTTCAAACAGTATTAAAATCGTTGTTAAATAAGTATGTATCTTCTCCTGATATAGATAATCACATACAATACACATGATAAAATGCACAGTGAAGTCTGAAACATTTCAGAAAATTTAAAGACTTAAATAAATATACATTACGGATTTTTGTAAAGACAAATGGAGATTCTTGCTAAATCGAAGTGAAAAATCTGCGTCTTGATTCAGTTTTATGTATTCCTTGGTGAGAACAGAGTCAGCTAAACATTATTCTTTCCCTATACCAATTGTCTTGCACATCTAAGTGCCTGCTAGAGAAAAGACACATGATAAAAGGTGAATATCATATACTACATCAAATAGATAATTTGGAGAACTCTGCTTAAGACCAACAGAGATTTCTGATGGAACTATAGCAGTAGGAGTGGTAAAAAGTAATTAAAAGAGATATCTGAAGATAGAAGACCTGAATAGAGATTAGCAGGATCATAATTTAAAATCATATTTTCCTCAGTAATTGTTATCATAGCTTCACAAAGACCTTATAAACTGGGCTCTTGCTTCTCAGTATTTTATAGCCTGATATTGATGGTAATTGATTTCAAGGCAAAACCTGAGGTTGTGTAGCATATATAAGCACATACAGTTTGGATACAGATGTATACAGGTAAAAGGCAAATAAATAAAATGTGTAGCAAAGAAGAAAAACATCCATTGCACATCTTGGACATTAAATATCAAATTCCATGGGGAGATGGGATAGCAGGAGAGAATAGAAATGCACATTCCCTTTGAAAAGAAAAGCTCTGTGGGAGTCTTCATTTTCTCAGTTGTACTCTGATCCACAAGAGAAAAGGAATACTTCAGCTTAGTTCTTTCTATCAGGCTCAACAAATTGTGCAACTTCACAGTATAAAAGGAAGCAGGAATAATTTGTCTCATGTTTTGACTTCACCCAAGGCACGTACAGAATCCAACCAGGAACTGAAAAAATGAACCAAGTTTTAGCTCAAGTTTTGTAACTGTGGCAGCTTATATAATTGGCAAAAAACATAGGTGTTCCTTAGAAAGGTAACACCTTGCAAAATAGAGATATCCCAATTAAAAAAATAAAGCTCTCCAGTTGTCTTTACATAAAGGTACTGTTAAACATGAACTCATCCCGACTTAGCACTGAGGGCAGGTAAAAGAAAAGTGATAATTTGGCCAAGTACTCTCCAGTAGACTTTGTGCTTCTGAAAGAGAAAATAATTTAGTATTTCTGATTAACAATTTTTCTGAATAACTGAGTGGGGTTTGGGAATTAAGTTTAGCACAGCAGGCAGTCTGACTAAAAGTGGACTTGATCAAAGTTGTTCAGAAGTTAAATGTACTGTCATTAAAAAGCTAAATGTATTGCCATTCATTTAAAATAATTTAGCAAATTATAAGAGTTCATTAGTGCATGGCAGTTGGCTTCTGCCAAAACACCCTGCTGCTTAAGTATGAGATTTAATTGAGAGGTATTAAATTTATTTTCTAAAAAAGGGAGTACAAGGAAATCCTGTTAATGTATTTGGTACATGCATCATCAAATTGTTTTTCTTTCAAATCTGTAATGCTTCCTTTTCCTTACTTCTTTAAAAAAAAAATTAAAGCAGAAAATCTACATTTTGAATACATTAATACAGAGCAGCCAGGTGACTCCAAAAATCACCTAACCTTCAGAATCTTAACTATCCAACAACCAGGAGTGGGAAAAGGGAAGGTATGGGAGAGGATGGGCAAACTTCCCAAACCAAATATAAGTGACTTGGTTTGGAGGTCATACTTAATGGTTTCACAGCACATTAACTCTGTAAATTAAAAAACAACTTTAAATGATCTGCATGTGATTACAACGCTATGCACTATAATCAGCCTACTCTGGGCAAACAGAATGCCTCTAAACATACATGTGTAGTTTTCAGGATAGGCTGCACCAACACCTCGGTATTACTTCCTGGCCAACTATTACCGTTGCTATTAGTTTTGACTTTGGGAATGCTAATACTGTAAATGTACAAAGCCAGCAGGCAGCTACCCTAGATTTGCAGATGTTTTGGTTACTGAAGGAGAAGTGGTAGTTGAATGGAGACTCTCAGGGCAGACCAGTCTGCACTGGTAAGACTGGCACCTGAAGCTCACTCTGGCAGCCTGCAGCCAACACACCCTTCCTTCCTCTCCACGGTCTGTGGAAGGAGGGCAGCCAAAGAAAAGGAGACCAAAAGGGGAATTTGGACTCACTTTCCAGTCCTCCTGTAGCAGGGCTGAGCATCTTACAGTTTTTCTTACAAGAAGTGTGACTTCAGACATGAAGTAAGATAGGAATGTGGGCCATGCCCAAACCTCATCTTGTCCTTTCGATAAAGCAAAGGGAATTGCTGCCAGACTCCTCAGGGGGGAGTAAGGGGTTCAGCCCAGAACACAGCACTGGGAGGGACTTCCCTGCCTGCTCTAAATGACAGCGCACAATCTCAAGTATACGTTTAGGAAATTCTTCCCCTAAATCCCCTAAGGCTCTTCCTCAAAAACTCTTCCAGAACCCTTGTCCAGTTTGTGCCTGTTGTCTCTCCTCCATCCTGCAGTGCAGGTTTAGAAAGCAGTCGTGCCAGTTTTCAGCTACTGAACTGAATGTCGAATGACCTCAGCTCCTCTGGTCTCCTCCAGAGCAGCAGAAAAATGCTAGATGGAAAAGACTATGGTCTTTGACCAAAACCTTCCACCAGCATATAAAAAGACAGAATATTATTCCTTAAACTAGGCTGCGAAAATTCCGCCGTTCTGTCTGTTTGTGGGGTTTAAATTACACCCACCTGCTACTGGGGAAATTTAGAAGCCAAGCCATTTCTTCCCAGTACACCACCGGCACTGATACACATTTCTGACAACATTTCCTAATAAACAGAAAATGTAATACAAAACTTAATACTTATATAACATTATGATTGAAGGTAACATGACATTTCAGGGAGTTAATGTGTGTATTTCTAAGACAAAAAAAAGAATTTGTTCATATTATAAGTAAAGTTTATTTCTATTTTTTTTTCTATTCCTTGTCAGTACTAAGTATGAAAGCACTACTCTTAAATAGATGAACACACTATATAAAATTCACTGTCAGAAGCTGTAACCAATTGTGACTTTATTGTTGTTCTGTCCTGCAAACTTGAGTGACAACAACTTCAAAATGGCAACAGTAAAATAAACTAAATCTTCTAATTTACAACACTTACCCATAAGCTACTGTAGTAAATAGTCAATAGTATTCTAAAAATACATGATTTTTTTCCTACAAACCATTGTTAGAAATAGTAATTAATACAATGGAGACTTTTGAATTTGATCCACAAAGGGGTTATGATGGTAGCATACATGACTTTGTTCACTATTACACTGTACAGGATACAAATTATGATTAATGACTGAGTCAATTAGAGGTATAATAAATTGTCAGAATGAAATTATACTTTAAAAGCATAAAAGAAGTTCTTGAATTACATAAATTATTGAATTGAAAGAGACCCACCATATGAACCTCAAGAACAGTTTATGAAATTCACAATAAAGCTTTTAGATTCAGGGATTGCCATTATTATAGGAATATTAAAGAAAAAGCATGGCTATTATTCCATTGTTTACATCATTCCATTTCTTTCTGCATGGGTAAAACAAGCAGAAATGTGTTTAAACTTTGCTTTAAATTGCAGTTTCTGTTTCTAAAGGGTCTCATGCTGCAACATGGATTTTGTCTGTGAAAAACTGTTACCAGCGTATGTTTTGAATCTGGGGTTCACAGAGACTCTAAAAATCGTGCTTTGACATAATGTCAAGGATACACTTGACCAAAACAGCTCACAAAAATGTGAAGTACCAAGCTTTTCTAATTTAATTTTCAACCTTAGCATTTCATTCATATTAGTTCTGTTTTTTTAATATAAGTATTAAATATAAAAGAAACTCTTCTTTAGCTAAAGAAGCACAGCCTCTTTATATAGAAGCTCGTATTTCAGAACTTTGCAATACAACAAACTGCTGCTAGTAGTGTCAATGTATCTTTTACCATTTTCCCTCCAGAGATTTCCTTTCTCTTTTCTTTTTCAACTGCCTGAGAAGTTTCTTTATTTGTAAACACCAAGAGGTAAATATCAGAAAAGATCAAGGATTGCAGGCCCAAGTCTCTACTCAGATCTCCATGAACTCTTATTCTAATCAGCTGAACTCACATTTCTGGAGACTGAAGGTGACCTTTAATTATACAACAAATTATGACAGTGCTGCTGCTTTGAATTTTGGAAGTTTCTTCCAATATGCAAAATTTACCAAAACTCGGTATTTTTCAACCTATCAGTATATATAGAAAATTCCTTCCAGTAAAGGAGTTTCAATATTTTCATATTCTTTTTAAACATTTACATCCCTCTGCCCACCTTTGTCTGATTTAATACTAGTATTAGAAGGAATGATGTCTTATATGTTTGGTCTTCAAAAGCACATGGTATATAGAATTTAAAGAAACTCCCTGAACATTAGCAAAATAATAAAACTGCAAAAGGTTAAAGTTGCACTTTTATACAAAGACATCCAAACTACTTTACCATCACTCTTCTTTAAAATACTCTTAGAGAATGCAAAATCTCATGCTACTATATCTACTCCCAAGAATTTCATTGTCTGTGATCACAAAGCACAGAATAGTTTAAACTTTAGTCGTGTATGTCCCTGTTCAGAAAAGCACAGACATAGAAATAATTCATTCAGCCTCTTCTTTCTATACCAAATTACATTATACGGTCACATTTCCAAAGAGACAAACAACATTTTGTGATCTTTATGTCCTCAACATGGATGTGATCCCACACACCTACCCAGACAATCACGTCTTCAGAAGACTCATTTGCAGAGCTCACAGCATACCTATTGTATGACAGCTAAACGTGACTAGACCAACAGAAACAAACTCCCTCATGTCTACACTGTTAATTATAGCAGAGTGGTAATTAAGTTACCCCTGCTGCTTCCATGTAAGACAACAGGAGAACAATGGCACAGTCTGATAAGACATGAGAAACACATGCACCAGAGACACAATGGACAGACCAGTACCAGAGCACCATGACTATCTCTTCTTGCTGACATCAGAGACAATGAGAGCTGCACTGAGGCAGTCCTAGCCGAAGGAGACAGTGGAGATTTTTACTCTGTATTTCCCAGTTCAAGCCTAACGCCCTCCACCATCCCTGTGACTCAGTTAATTTCCGTAATTCTCAGGTTTTCAGGAAGAGAGGAAACCACCAGTCTTTGAAAGTGAATTTCCCTAACTTTGGGATGTAAAATACTCCATTGATATCATTTGCTGTTACTTGCATGTGGTGGCCATGAATAAAATGAGGGAACATAGGGGCAGTGGTCTGCTGAAGCTGGAGCTCCAACATAACCTCCCTAAAATGCCTAAGACAAGGTGCCTGAGGGCTAAGTGAGGTAGGGAAGTAGCCAAATAAACTAGCTTGATGAAAGACATCATGTAGCTTCCCCCTCCCTCTCAAAGAGGATACAGTCATCACTTACATGTACATCATTAAGCAGATGATAAATGGCAGAACAAGCAGAAATGGAGCACAAAATGCTTTGAATGTGCTCAAAGCCCAAGTCAGATGTGACTTTTGCACATTCCTTTTGAGAGCTGCAGTAAAGAGCCTACAGTGTGGTCTACAGGGAATCTAGTGACATGTCTTTCATTAGCCAACCACAAAGGTAGACTCCACAACAAAAAGGAGCTACCCCACCTCTCCCTAGAGGACATTGAAATGGGCTCTGGCTCACCACAAACCTGGAATTATCTACACTACAATACTCACTTTGCAACGGGAATATACACAGCCTGCAATCAAAGGGTATAAATAAATTCCCCACTGGAAAACACTGAACTTTGAATTTAAGAATAAAACTGTTCAGCTTTCATAAGCTGAAGATGTGTCTGGTCTGTATTTTTGCATCTTGTTGATACTAGAAAGAAGGAAATGGAAGCACTGTAAAACCTGAAGGACAAGAAAATCATTGCATGATGTTAGAGCTGGAGTTTACCTACTTGTCAATAAAAAAAAAAGACAAGAAAAAATGCTGAAATTTACTGACTGCACGGATTGAAAGGTGCCCAAACCAAGCCCATGACAGACCAGATTTCAAACAACCTGCTCCTGAGCAACTAGGAGAAAAGGAATGTCAAAGCTTGAGAAGGGAAGAACAGGATTTGCTCACACCCCACAGGCTCACCTTCAGAGGAGTTTTTCAAGACAGGGTGTAAAGAACACACCCATTACAGCTCCCTGCTACACTAGTGCTGTTTATGGCAGCTCTGAAACTGCACTGTCACAACTCCAGCTGAAGTCAGAAATTGAGGGAAATCCCTGGTAAAGAGACCTTTTTTCAGATGCCGGAAGGAATATTCAGAATTTGCTAAATACCACTTTTCAATCTTAGAATTGATTTCAGGTTCTGCCCATTTTGTGCCAAAATACTTCTGACCTTTATAGGGTATGCAATCACTTGCTGCTCATCACACTGCAAGGCACGAGTTGACACAAAAAAGGACAAGATTGTATACATGACATTAGGAGCTGTTGGGAGAGAAGTGCAAGAACCAAGAGGACTCTGAAGTTCATTGAATCTCTCTGAAGAATGTCACATGGAGAGCTAATGTGTCAAAACCACGGTGACAGGAAAGAGCAAATGGCACTTCCTAATGTGCTAGGAACTGGGGGTTGCCCCATGGGGGAATGCTTTCCTGGATTGCCAAGTTCAACCATTGCCTAATAGATGTGTTTTAGCTGAACTAGGCTCTCCAAAGGCCTCAAGGTTATAACAAACCCATCAAAGCCTCAGTTTATATTAATAAGTCAATCTTCAAACGGCACACTGCAGGTGCCAACTTGTAAGCAGATCCAACAGGCCTGCCTCAGGGACGGCAAGAGCATTTGGCACCAAGAACAGCCTCAGCCATGTAATTTTTGTCCATCACCACTAGTCTATCAGAGCTCCAGGCCATCAAATCTTCCTAAGATGAATTCCAGAATGTTTTAGGTCAGACACAGGCAGACAGGCATGAATATGGTCACACAACCACCCTGAGAGCTTATAGGTTGGAAATGAAGGCACCTACCAATGGACACACCATTGTGCTTAGGCAATTAATACCTGGATGGGCACCTGTATCACAATTTTGGATCTAGGTGTCATTCAGTCCATGCCAAGACCTGCTATACACATGAAAGTTAGGGGCCAGGAGAGAAAATAACCTTTCTGCTTGCCCGCATATATATGCATTTCATCTGATAATATTCAAATCTCTTTAGCTACATAATAATGAGGTTAAAGCAAGAAAAATTTCCCCACCTCAAATATTACAAATGTCAGTAATGAGAACAGTAAAAATGTCACCACACGGAGAAAAGAGTGAAATTAGCATATTTAGAGTAATATTATACCCATGAGTGAAATAATGCAATCAGCTAGCTGCAAGATAAAGCTAATTTGGTTTCCAACAGTTTATCAACAATACACTGTTCCTTTACATTAACAAATTTAACCGATACCATATCCTGCAAACAAGAATAATTCACACAGAATATTACACTGTGTTAATTAAATAGCTGGAATAGAAAAGGTCAGGCCATGACTGAAAGATGCGCATATGGGTTGTGAAACTATGAAAAGATGGAACAATTTCAAATCAAGCAATTAAAATAAATTATTTAAATTATCATTAATAGTAAACACACTTAAGATATTTTGAGCCTATTCTGACAGCCCTTTTAGTTTGTTGCTATTTCTCAGAAATTTCTCCTTGTTGACCCATGCAAGAGTCAACCTATCTTTAAACCCATCGTAAGATGAGGTGGCTTGGATAAGTTATCAAAGTTATCTTGCTTATATTCAAGCTTTCATTTGACTGGGCAGATAGCATGAAGCATGAGGCAACTTTTGCAGTTAAAAGGACACCAAAAGCCCCACTTGCCTTATTTCTGGATGGTTTCCGGCCACTAGAACCATGAAACCTCCACAATTACTACAGTTAATTGAAAAATCTTTGAAGAGAGAAGTACTTTTTCACTTTGTTTACTTCTGTATATAACAGCACTTTGTCTTTGGACGAATGCCACAAAATCACTTAAATTATAGTAGTAACATAGCCTTTTTAAATGGAAAGAACATTTTGGCATGGGCTAAACTACACTGAGGTGATAATGTATGAAAAAAACTTAGTAAAATAGGGAATTAATCTTATTTGGAGCCCCAAAGCACTATCAAAATATCCATCAGCCACGAGCAAGTCTGAATCTCATCCTATGTTTTTACAGTACTTTTGTCACTACAGCTGTACCCAGCAGGCTCAAATTTGAGTTTGCTATCATATGTCTCTGCATTACTTAATTGTGCCTGCATTTTTTTTCCTGGGGAATTTCCTGAACTTTTGTAGACAAAAATATAATTTTCTTTTGATCATAGTTCTGCTGATTTCAGTCAGCATATACTTTTCCTTTTTGCACTTTTAGTCTAGGAAACTGAGCTGTGTGGACTAAACAAAATGCCATGTCTGTTATGTTCTGAGAAGAACTTCATGGGAGTCTATGGTTTTGGCTGCAAAATTGTGTGATGAGTGCCATATGTGTGAAATTCAGCTGTGCACTGCCCAGCACATCAACAGTTATGACACTGACACTGGCCCTAAACCAGTCTGTGGGGAACCCACTCTTCAGCTCTCCCCATTTAATTACACAGGCATTTATCAAGCCAACTTCCAGACTTTGTGACAGAATGCCTAATCAATCCACACTGAAATATCCAATTTTTTAGGGATGATGAAGCACTGTGCAGCATATGAGCCATTAATTTTATAACAAGTGCAGATGGTTGATACAGATAAATTCTCACATAACCTAATCTAATGAATATATACTTCACTCTATTTGAATGATAATACTAATGAGCATAGTGTTCCCCACATGACGGTATATTCACCCGAATTATTTTTAAATGGATTTCAGTAAATGTTGTATCTGAACCCTACTATTTTTTTCCTCCCAATTCGGACCACGGCTGATTGGTATCCACCAAAGCAACAACAAGACTTCCTTCTCCCTTTAAAAGGATGGACGCCCGGGGGATGCCCTGCTGCAGTACCTCCCTGGGCGATGGTACCCGCACTGCTGTGGGGCCACAGCCGTGAGGGGCCCGCGGCCGACAGGGACTTGTCGGAAGAGGAGCTGATGGAAGGCTCGGCGGGCCCGCTCAGGGCCCCGTTTCAGCGGCCGCTTCGCGCACCTCGTGTCCGCCTCGGCCCGGGCCTAGAGCCGCGCCGCGCTGGGGCCCTGGGAGGGCCGAGGCTCGGGGCACCTACCCGGCGCAGGCGGACAGCGGCTCTCCGCCCCGGCCATGCTCCGGCGGACCCCGCTCGGCACCGCCTTCGGCAGCGGAAGGGACAGCGCGGCCCGGGAGCGGCGGCGGGGCGGAGCCGGGTGGCAGCG